>JANIJG010019997.1:29117-58140 GCA_024611175.1 Megaceryle torquata | reverse complement strand
TATGTTAGTTGTTTTAAGGGGAGAAGGGAGAGGGGGGGGGGGGGGGGGGGGGGGGGGGGGGGGGGGGGGGGCTGGGGGGGGGTGGAGGGTGTCTCAGGAAATGGACAACTACAGAAACACAGATACAGGGTATTTTTTAGAAAAAAGCTTTGCTTAAGTTGAGGAAGGAGGAGAAGGTGCCAGTTTTTGCTAGAATTTGTATGCATCTCTGCTCCAGGCTGAATGAACCACATTCCCTCACCCCCTGCATAGCTGCTGGCCCCATGCTTCCCTCCTTTAGCTTGGTGGGGGACAAGGGTGAACCCCAAAATGCTATGAGGGGCTGAGACTGAGCATGAGTGAAAACTCTTCCCAGGTGTCTGTGCTTACAGGCAAGGCATCAGTGGGTGGTAGGGGATGCTTTTGGGAGCAGAGGGATGGTTTGGGTGGTGGGGTCACTTTCTAGCAAATGAGTCACTGCTGGAAACCAGGGTTGAACCTATTTCGTGCTCTTGCATGGGAGGCATCAGGTCCTGCACCCTTCCACATTGTTGTCAGGCATCTTCTTGCCAGCCCTCACATTATGTGTGCTGGGGGTGCATCGAAGCCCATAACTGAATCAATCCTGGCATGTGGGTCTTAGTCAGCTGGGCACTGAACAGCGCTTCTCTCTGCATGCCATGCTCACTGGGGGCTTGACTTCGTTAGGCAGTTTACCTTGTTTGTGGGCAGCTAGTGGGCAAAAGTATATTCTCCGACTGGGCTGGGAGGTGAACAGGGGAGGCTTAGCCATGTCCCTGTGGCTGGGGGATGTGATGCTCCAGACAGGTCTTCCCTGCAGACCCTGGGGAAGGTGGTGGTCTCTGCTCCATCCTGCTGCTGGGGAAAAAGGCAGATGGAATGTGAGGTGGTGAAACCAGCCTGGGACCAAGAAGGGCCTTATTCATGTCTGAAAGACAAGCTCAGCTTTGCAGTCAGAGGTTGGGTGGTGCTGATGAAAGGCTGCCAGGGTCCATTTGGAGGGCTGGGGAAAGCAAGCAAGCAGTGTGAGCCAGCTTCAAGGGCTTGTCTATCTTACCCTCTTGAGCTGGGCAGAGGCCCCTGTGTGCCAGCCCACCCCACCTGGGCAGGTCCCCCCAGCACTGAGGCCCAAACCATCAGGAGCTTGAGGTTATTTCACATCTCAGTGGCTGATGAGACCCCTGAGGCAAGGATGACAGGATGAAGACAGGAGACACTTAACCTATAGCACTGCCCACAGAGGCTAGCAGGACAGGCCAGCCCTGTGGCTGCCCACAATGTGATGCTGCATTATTAAAATTCCACTTGCACCCCTCAAATGAATGTCCTTTGCTATAACTGCTGCTGGTTTCCTACCTGTCCTCTTTCTGGAGAGAGCGGAGCAGCTGCAGCCTCGGCTGGGTGGGTTCTGTCCCGGCTAGGCTGGAGGGGATGGTGGCACACAACCTGTGTGCCAAGCCAGGCGGTGCCAGATTAATGGTGAAGCAGGGGAAGGTCGGGAGGTTCCTGCCTCAAGATGGAAGAAGAGCCCGGGTTGGCTGATGTTCCTCTGCCCTTTTCCAGCCTGCCCAGAAATGTATCCAATTTAGTATTGCATCCCTGGGGATGTGGCTTTACACAGAGATTCCTGTGAGAGCTGCCAAGAGTCCTGTCTAGCCATGGAGCCAGTTTGGACCCTGGATGAGAAGGCTTCAGTTTGTAGTTGTGCTGCTGGACTTCTCCCTCACAGTTTGGGGAGAGGATGACCATGGGGCTGGGGTATGTTGATGCCATTGGCTTTTCCTTGTGCAGCTAGGTGGCCTTTGTGTCCCCATCCAGGTGTGACTTCTGGAGATGCTCAAGCTTCCCCTAACCCCCAGCCACAGCCCTGCAGTATGGGGCTCCATCCATTGCAAAACCTCTGTAAAAAGACCAGATGCACAGGGAGAACTTCAATTCTGGGGATCCTGTGGCACAAACCCCCTTTTGCACCTGTGTACCAAGCAGCTGGGGCATTTGTCACTATAGGTCTCTGTCTGTGGCACTGCAGGGGTCAGGCTGATGCGCGGGGTGTCTGGGCTTGCCTGTGTCACCGTGTGTCAGGGTGACGATGGGTGCAGCGTGCCAGGGGCGGGCTGGGGAGTTTCCCTTCTGGCAGCGTGGGCAGCGCCTGCGTGCGCCGGCACTGCGCGTGGGGAAGGACGGACGGAGGAGTTTGCCATCTGGGCCTCCCTACTTCTCAGCTGTTGCTATGGCACTGCAGAGATGCTGCCAGGCAGGCGGTGGTGGCCTGTATTTGTCACCTCTGGGCTTCCTCGAGGTAGGGAGGTGTTTCTGGTGTAGAAAGCCTTGCTCCTGTACCCAGCATCACCAGGGGAGAATGAGGTTTCTTATCCTTGATGGGTGGATTTGCAGGGTTTAGCTGTTCAGCATATATCTGCCTTTAACAAGGTGAGATGAATTCAGAGCAAGCTAAGAGGAGGTGAGTCATCCTGGAGCACTGTGGGATGCAGGATTTTGGGGTCTCACTTGCAGGGCTGAGGGGAAGCATCTTCCCTACCCCATGGACAAGAAGAGCAGCCCCATTGTTTCCTTCTGGGCTGTCCCACCAGCCCACAGCAACATCCGCTCCATCCTGTGGGCCTGGCTGGGGGTGGAAGAGCCACGTCAGAGCTGGGTGCTGTAGGGGGTGAGCGGCAGCGCAGCCCCCACTTGCTGCGCAGGAGCTGGGAGCATGTGGCGTGGGGGAGAGTGAGGGGGTGCTCAGAGCTGCAGCACCCTTTCGCTGCCAGTGCAGGGAGAGCTGAGGCACCCTGGATGCCTACATGTACCCACATCTAGGAAGGAGGGAAGAAATAAAGGACCTGGAAGGGCTGGGGGGAACAGAACTTGCTTTGATTGCTCAACTTGGAAAGGAGCTCCTGTCATGCTCAAGTTGGTGATTGCTCTGCTTCAGGCAACAGGGCACAAACCTTTCCCCTTTTCACGAATCATACACAGTGTGCCCTGTGTGCTGCGGCTCTCCGGGGATGAAGGGTTCGGTGCTCCTGAAGCCTTCCATCTCATCATTTCTCCCATCTTGTGGTCCCAGAGGCTTTGGCTGCTGCAGAGACCTTCAAAAGGTCCCTAATTCAGTCCAGCTCTGTTTTGCAGGGCTTTTGTTATGCAGAGCAGCTGTCCCAGGGGGTGTGTTTGTATGGGGCAGGTGGGTGCAGCACAAGGCTATGAGGACAGGAGAGGGTGCAAAGATTTTTGGGATAAGGAGATGGGCTGAGATATAGGGTCTTGATGCTCTAGAGGTGCTTTAAGCTGGGAGCACTGGTCCTGACTGTCCCTGTATCATCCCTCTTGTATCATGGGATTGAGTCTGTGGTGGGTGCTGCCATGTGCACTAAAGTAACTAAACTTGTACAAGGGGCATCCAGGGTTGAGTGCCTCCCCTGGCTTCTTGCCCTGCTCTTGCAGCCTTTCTCCCTGTTGTTCATTCCTTGAGGGAGGCACTTGCCTGGCATAGATGATGTCTGGGACCTCCAATATCTTTGCAGCCCTTCAGGTTGTGTGGGGACAGAGCAGAAGGATCTGGGGTAGATGGACTATAAAAGTTGGTGTTTGGAAGAGTTTACCATCAGGACCAGGTCTCAGCTCCACTTCCCAGCAGCTGCTGAGCTGACACTGAGCAGAGGACAGCAGGCACCCAAGGGTTACAGCCATGGTTTGTATGGGACACAGGATTCCTGATGGCTTGAATCACCTGCCTTTCCATGCCAGAGTCTGCTGGTCTCTGCTCACCTTGTGCCTGATTCCACTGAGATCCATAAATGCCCCCCAGCTGTGTCTGCATTGCCTGGCTCTGAAGGCCTACATAAGTTGTTTCTCTAGGGAGGAGACAATTTTGGTTCCTGCCAGGACTTCCCAAGCTTTTTCTGAGCCAGACATTGGGCCTGAGATGCTGGCCAAACAGGACAGCTGGTGACCTGTATGGTTTCAAGGTGCATGTGACATCTCCCCAGCCCTTATCTCCTGAAGAGTTTGTGGAGGTCTAAGACAGCTCTGTCTTCTGGCTTGTCTCCCTGAGCTTGGAGAGGTGAGATGGGGATACTTTGGGTCTAGGATATGTTTCATGGGGGGAAGAAGCAGAGAGAGAGGGGAGGAGATTGAGGAAGAACTTGCCTTGCTGCCCTTGAAGCCTTGGAGGTACATTTCCTCTGACTAGGGGCTTTTGTAGAGCTTTATTAGGGAAAGCTCACTGGGTCTGCTCTACCCCATCAGCTCACTCCTGTGAGGGTGACAACCTCATGAGCTTTTGCATGAGGCTGTTCATGGTCACCCAAAGGTCTGTGACCATCCAGGCACCCACAAATGCTGGGATCTTGCAGTGAACCCCCTAAATGTGCCATGGGATGTCCCATGGGATCACCCTTGCAGAGCCCTGCCCTGGCACACCGGCTTGTCCTGCTTAGTGCACTGCCCACGATAAGTGTTGTCCATGAGTTTATGGTTGGATTTGGTGTATCCCATTCAAGATGGGCTGCAGTCAAGTGGGGAGTGAACCAGGCTTCCAAAAGTGGGTGTTAATAGTGCCTGTAGCTTGGTGTACTATTTACCAGGCACTGTGCAATAACAGTAATTTTGAGCTTTGGGTTTCCTGCAGTGGGACTTTCAGCAGCTTGTATAGGTGCTTTCTAAGCAGGTGTATTTGACAGCTGCATGCAGGCTCTGGTCGCCCCCCAGATTCTCTTGCTCTCTCCTCTGCCCCAAGGGGTGCACAGCAGAACTCTCCTTGCCCAGGTGGTGCCATGGGGTGAGTTTCTTGTTCAGAGGCTGCAGTAAGTGTATGGTGGTTGGCTATTATAGAATGTTTTGAGTTGGAAGGGATCTTTAAAGGCCTTCTAGTCTAATCCCCCTGCAGTGAGAAGAGACATCTGCAACTAAGCAGGTTGCTCAGAGCCCTGTCCAACCTCAACTGGAATGTTTCCAAGGTTGAGGCATCTACCACCTCTCAGGGAAACCACTGCCAGTGTTACACTCTCACTGTAAAAAATGTCTTCCTTGTAACTAATCTGAATCTCCCCTCTTAGGTTAAAACTATTATCCTTGTCCTGTTGATAAAACAGGCTGTACTAAAAAGTTTGTCCTCATCCTTCTTTTTTTTTTTTTTTAATTAGGCCCCTTTAAGTACAGAAAGGCTGCAGTAAGGTTTCCCTGGAGCCTTCTTCAGGCTGAACAACCCCAACTCTTAGCCTTTCCTCATAGCAGAAGGGTTGCAGCCACCTGACCATTTTCATAGCCCTTCTCTGGACCTTCTGTGCTGAGGACTCCAGAGCTGGACCCAACACTGCTCTTGGGGGCTCACCAGAGCAGAGTAAAGGGGCAGAACCCCCTCCCTTGACCTGTTGACCCCGCTGCTTTTGATGCAGCCCAGGATACTTCAGGCACCTTGTGCCCTGCGTGAAGGGATGGGGAGCAGCAGCCCCGCTCGCCTCACGTGATGCTCCAGGCCCTGCATGTCCGTGCCCAGGGCTGGTCCCCCAGCTCATCTCCCAGCACAGTGAAGCTGCTGCGGACAGAAGCTGTTTGCGGGGCAGCGCTTGCAAATGAGCAGCTCCGTCCCAGCCCCGACCGAGCTCTGCTCTGTGCCCCCCTGGGGCAGCCGGAGCCTGGCTCAGCCCCGGGCACCCTCTGCCCGGCAAAGCCCTGGCCCATCCCCTCCTCTCCCCGGTTCGAGGGCGGCTGTGCCGCTAGAGGGCAAGCGGCAGCGGCAGACGGCGCGGCGGAACCCGGCTCCGGGCTGCGCTGGCGAGGACCGAGCCCTGAGCCAGCCCGGGCCGGGGCAGCGGGAGCGGCCGGGGGTGCTGGGGCCGAGGGGTCAAGTTGCCGCTTGCTTTGTTGTCACACTGATCGATGCTGCGTGGGAGAAGAGCTTTTGCTCTGAGATGTCTGTGCTGCCAAACCTCTCTGGGGCTCCCACCTGCACCTCAGCTCGGTATCCCAGTCCTGGGTGGGCACCCAGGCGTGTCAGACCATCCCCTGGGATCTGGATGGGTGCTAAGTGCCTGTTTTCTCCTGTGCTGCTGCAGGAGGAGGTAGTCAGTGCATCCCCATGTAGCAATACCAGTGCCACAAGAAATATACAGCCCCAGCCCACCTGTGAATTGATGTGATTTGTGGCTTTTTAGAAGGTGTTGACCCAAGCAGAGATGGTGCTGTGGGGAGTTGTTTCTGGACTGAAGTGCTGGGCAAAAGGTGCCTGACTGGAGTGGTACACTGATATCTGTAACCAGCTCGTGGCTGTGTGTGAAGCCCCTTACATCTCTGCCCATTTTACTGAGGGGAAACTGAGGCACAGAGGAGTGGTACAAGTAGCCTGCAGGCAGCAAAATGGGGATGGAGACTCTGTCAGCCCAACATTGGCCAGGGTTTAAGGAGAGGCCAAACATGGAGGAGGAAAAAACAAGGCTGACATATTGGTCCTGTTGTATTGAACATCCATGGTGTCTTGAGATCCTGGATACAGAGGCAAGAGAGCACAGGCTGAGAGCTGTCTCTGGATGCCTCCACAGTGGCTTCAATGCTCTTTGTTTTTCTGATTAACCCTTTGCTGTAGGGGTCAGAGGGCTAAAGAGGCCACATGCCCTTCCCCAGTGGGAAAGGCTGAGAAGAGCCTGGTGCAAGATGGGGAAAGGGATGACAGCGGTAGGAAGGTTTTGACACTACTGTATTGTTCATATGTATCTCCTGAGGGATATCTCATTGTCCCTGACAGCTGGGCCCAAGATGGCCTGGTTATCTTTCTGCCTGGGATCACCATGTGCTCCCAGCATGGTGGAAGGGCTGTGACACCCAGTGGTCCTGCAACGAAACAGCAAATGGGTCCCCAGCATCATGGCATCGGGGTGGATGATGGATGTGGGTCAGAGCAGTGATATGGCTTGGGCTTCATTCAGTTTGAAGAAAAGCAGATTAAAATCTCTCTGGACTCTCCTTGGAAGGCTGCACTGGAGTCAGTGCCCAGCTAGCAGGGCTTCTCAACCAGCCCTGCTCTATGTGCCCTTGTACATCTCCATCCTTCATGTACTACTCTATTTCCAGACTCCATGGGGCTGGGGACACTCTGTTGCCCTCTGTGAGAAATCTAGCCCCTGCTTGCCTGAAGGAGTAGCACCAGGAAAACATGTGCTGTATTTTTAGCTTGTTTTCATGTGACATAGCAGTTGAGCCGAAGGAGAAGCCAGAGCTGTGTCTGCAGCCAGCTTTCCTCCAGCTGCCACCCAGCGCTCCAGTGTAGGAGATAATGGAGCCTGTTAGTGATTGTCCTCATCTTGCACCCCCCTCTGGCATGTGCCATCACCCACACTATTGTCTCTTCCCATGTTTGGTCTTCCTAAACAGTAAGGAAAACTGCTTATTAATTAAAACCAGAAGTCCCAGCAGCGGAGCAGAGAGGGATTTTGAAGAGAGTGTGATGGTGTGATAGCACAGATGGGTGGCTTGGGGTGCTTGTCCTTGACCTTGGGGCTCCAGGAAATTGTGCAAGGAAATGCTGAGCCTGGGTGCCTTCCCTCACGAAGCCCTTTCTTTGCAGCCCTCCTATGGTGTTGTGCTGGGGAAGGCATAGAGCACTGGTACCTTTGCTGGTTGCTCTGTGCTGTTCTTTGGGGACTGGGAAGTGAGTAGGAGCAGATGTGAGTGTGGTGAAGTCCCCAGCTTCCTGGGTTGTGCAAGGCTGTCCCTTAACTTGTTCTCCCTGAGCTCTCCCCAGGCAGTTCTCACTAGGAAATATTAATGGGGAAATGCTCAAACAGATGCTGGGAATCTGAGGGCTGCTGAGGACCCTGCATGCTGAGGGCTTTGCCAGGATATATTAGGAGCATGAGTGCTCAGCTGAGCTCTAGCGATGCCAGGCTCTAACTCCTGACCCTGCTGGGACATGAAGCCACAGGAGGGGGAGCCTGGGTGCCTCCAGCTGCTTTCCTTCTACTCCTGTAGCAGCTCTGGCCTCATCCCCCATCCCTTGCTCTCCATGGAAATGCTGTGCAGTGACCTGGGCTGGGAACCAGGAGTCTGGGTGCTCTGGTCTGTGATCCAGCTGTGCAAATGCTCCCTTGAGCTGCCTGCCCTTGTCCTGGACCAGAGCCCTCCTCGTGTCTGCTTCTAGCCCAGGCAGACAAGAACTTGGGCAAGTCTTGGGCATCCCTTGCATTCATTCTGGTACAGATGGGATTGTCTCTGAGGAACTCTGTGACCTGTGTGTCTGGAAAGATCTCTCTTGTCCTTTATGCCTCTTGCCTCCAGGATATGTCTGGGTGCTCCTGGGGCAATGGTGGGGGCCTTGGTTTTGGCTTGGCGATGTCAGACAAAATATATCCCAGGGAAAGTGACCTGAAAGCCATCAAGTCACTTAGTGATTGCTGCTGGGCAGCCTGTGGTGAAAGTAGAGTTCAGTGGGACATGAGGTCAAGGATGGTGTATATTCTTAGCTCCCCAGCCTGTGGAGAGCGTTCTTGTCCTCCTGGGGGTCTCCTTGTACCAGTTTAGAGAAGTGGAGTGTTAGTGGGGACTGTTTGCTTCTTTGAGGCACACGTGGTCTCTGCACATGTCCATACTGCCAGCTATCTCATGGCTGTCACAGGCTCTGCACTGGGAAGGGCAGAGTAGCACAGAGCTGAGTTGTCAGGGCAGCAGCCTGGTGCTCTCCTGGCAAGTGCTGTGCCTCTGACATCTGGTTGGGGCAGATGCTGGAAGGTGTCCTTGGGAGCATCAGAGCAAAGCCTGAACTCTTGCAGGGCTCTGATGCGGTGCAGGGATGCTGGCTGGGCAGGCAGGGAGCCTGCACAGCAGGAAGCTCTGTGGGGCCTGGCACCCAGGGGGTTAACAGCAAGGTGCATGGTACAGCTGGAGCGATTTGGGAGAGGCAGAGCCTGATGAGGCTGGAAAGGGATGGGGCGGGAGAGATGAGGTGTGGGCATCGAGGGGGGTGGTAGGGTTTGAGTGAGGAAGGCAGGCATTTGCAGTGCTCCTCGCAAGATGCTGCAGCGATGGTTTGGGGAAGAGGAGCTGGAGCAGGGAAGCTCTCAGGTATGAAGCTGTGCGGGTTGCCTGCCCTGACTCTGGGCAGGGGGAAGCTGGGAGGGAGGTGGTGGCTGTAGTTGGTCCCCGGAGCAGCCCTGCTCGGTGGTGGGCAGCGGTCATATGTATTGGTGCCTGTCTTTATGTCCCTCCGGCGTTTTGTGGGTTGATCCTCTGGCCCTCAGGAGCACAATCCCTTAGCTCTTCTGTTGCAGCTGAGATCGAATCTCGGGGCCAAGAGGCACTGCTTTGGGCTGCTCTGCCTGGAAACCCTCCTCGCTGTGCCTTGCCCTGCCTGTGTTCTCTGTGTCTTAAATGGTCGAAGTCCCCGACGTCCCCAGCCTGAGCTGTGCTTGATTCCTTGTGTTGCAGATAAGATCACCCTTCCAGGAGGGATGATGATGGGACTCTTGGGCTTTGCCCCAGGCTTGTCCTCAGCCCCAGGCAGGCTGCCCAGCACCGGACATGTTGTGGCTGCCATGGCCCCAGGGGAAGGATCCTTGCTTTATAAAAGGCATGGGTAACATAGATTTATTTATTCAGAGACTTAATTAGCATCTTTAAATATTAAATAGTAAACAAACTGCGTCTAGTGGGATCAACATTTACAAACGGGGATTTTTTTTTTTTCCCCTCTCTCTGGGACGTGCACTTGGTTTTTTTAAGTGTTTGGGGAGGAGCTGTTGTGTGCGGGTTCTGGTTAATGGGCAAGGGACCAACCCACAGCACTGCTTGTGAAGAAAGGGGAGAGGATGGGGAGAAGGAGCATGAACAGACAGAACGGCTGGGAAAGAAAAAGGAGGGAGAGAAGCAGAGAGGTGTGCTCAGAGCATGGGTGTCAGGGAATTGCAGAGCCAAGTGCTGGATTTAGGCAATTCTCTGCAGGATGCACCATCCCCTTCTTGCCCAGACAGGTGGAAGAAGTCAGGCAGGAGATGGGGGTTCCTGCCATGGAACAGCTAATTGCAATCAAAAGGTGGTGGTCCCTGCAAGGGGAGGTGGTCTGCAAACTGATCTGCCTCCTATTATCTCTGCAAATGGAGGCCTGCCTGGTAGCGGATTACATTGGGGGTTATTTATTGGCAAAGCACTGTACAGTTTTAATTTTTCCTTTTTGCTTATTCAGGCTTTAGCTCCAGAGGAAAATAGCCTGGGGTGGCTTTGAAATGGATTCTCTTTGCCCCATTAACTTATTCAGTGAGTTTAATGGGCCTTTTTTTCTCTGAGCCTTGAAGCCATCATTAAAAGGCAGAGATTTATAAAAGCAAAGATAGTCCTGAGCTTTAGTCAAACTTTGGGGTAGGGGGATGGGGGCAATGGCGTTGTCACTGCCTATGGTTCAGGTGAAGATGTATGGGATTTTGCTCAGGGGTCTTGCGAGGGTTGGATGCTGATATCATGCCCCTCTGGGAGTTTTACATGGAGAACCAGGTTGCTTGGGATGCTGTCCTGGTGCTGCTCAAGTTCCTCTGCTGAGGAAGTGCCCCCGAGGAGCTGTGGGATCAGCTGGTCTGTGCTGGAACCAAGCCCTTGCCTGCGAGTGATGGGACATTATCTGGGCTCTTACCTGTTGGGATATTGCCCAGTGTGACTCGTAACCTCTGTGCTGCAAAGCTGCCATCTCTTCAGGCTGAGAGAAACTTCTCTTGCTTTGTGCAGGCTGCTCACAACTTTATTTTAATTTCATTTATGCCATGCTGGGGCTGGCCAGTGCTCAATGCTTTCTTGAGTGTCTACAGTCAATGCTCAGAGCCCTTTCCCTCCCTCCCTCCTCTAGTGGTACCCAGTCCTATTGCACCCCTGTGCTGAGCAGCCCCATGCTGTGAGAAATTGTGTGTCTCTTGTGAGGATTGCACTTGTTAAGCATGTGGGATTCCTAGTATCTGGGGAGTGTCTGGAGAATGAAACTGAAATTAAATGTCTGAGTGAATTCTCTCTTTCTTGGGCTCTTCTAGGACCAACCTCTTCACCAGTTGTGTTGCAACTCAGACCTGGTGTCTTTTTGGGAAAGAAATGTAGGAGCATGTAAGACATGGGTTGGCATGTCATCTTGGGACACCCTCCCGCTGTCACAGTTGAATTTTTGGTCCCCAGGCCATGATGTGTTGCAGACATCACATAGGCAGCCCTTGGGTTTTACCACCAATGGGGAGTAGTGGCGGGGAAGGGCTTAGTGTGGTAGTTTCCTAGCTTGCCTCTAAAAATCAGCTTGATCTGGTCCTGACAACTCCTGGTGTGGCAGAGGCTAGCGTGGCCCATGACTTGCAATGCCCTAAGTTGCAATCAGAGCCTCAGTGCTGGGACAACTTTTCTTATGTATTTCTTTACTTTTCTTATTCTGTGTACTACCCTTGAGGTTAACCCCTGGTAGCATGAGCAGTCCAGGTGTAACCCACATGTCTCTTTGCCCAGCCTGTCACCTGCCAGCTCAGGGATGCTGCTAGTACAAGTCTGGGCTGGGAGGTATGTGACAGCTGGAGACCCAACCAGGCAGCCACCCCTCATGTTTGCACCATGAGTTCAAGGTGTGCATCCTTCACCAGCCCTGCTGCAGTTCAGGAGTGGGAGGCAGATGTGGTGGGAGAAGGAAAGGACCTACTTGCCCAAACCAATATGCTCAGGGCTTGCAGGTGAGGCTGACCCCAGACCCTGGATTCTGCTGGGTACCAAAAGCAGCTGGAAAATGGGACTGGAGACTGAGTGATGTGACTTGTGTGTCTGTGGTGGCCCTGGGGCTGACTTGCCTGTCCTGCTGCAGGATGGAGGGATGGCAGCCTGTGACCCCTGCCTGCCTGTCACCAGCCCGGCAGGTAGTGGGGAGCCTTGGCAGTGGGAGAAAAGCTGCCTTGTTGCCAGCAGATGGGCTGGGTCAGACCCTGGTGGGGATGGGCTGGGAGGCTTGCAAGGAGGAAGGGCCTCCAGCTCCAGGAGGAGTTGTCCAAGGGTTGGTTATTTGTAGCCTTCCTGGAGGGACTGACCACCTAGTCTGACCTTGGAGCACTGCTTCGAGGTAGTGGCAGGGCAGGGGCATACTGAAATGAGCCTGGAGGTGCTGTGGCCAAGCATCAACATGCTACAGTGTGCAGACATGCTGGGGTGGGAAGAGTCCCTGATGCTGACCTGCCTGTGACCTCCAGAGCAAGAGCGAGGCTCGTTGCAAATCCAGCTGCTCATGAACCCCTCCCTTAGGCACAGCAGTCAGGGAAGGAGACACTCATTACCGAATAAGCACCCATAAAAAGTACTTGTCCCCTGCTCCTGTAAATCCTTGCCTCCTTGGTGCTACCTGCTGCGTAAATTGCTGCTGACCCTGTAAATCACTCTCTTCTCTGCTTTGCCTCCCCTGAAACTGTCCCTTCCCTGTAAATCCTCTGTCCTCATCGGTTTTCTACTACATCCCCCGGCCTTGCTCTGCCTGTGCTGTAATTCCTGAGCCCCGTTGAGGCTGGGATGGGTGTAGGGAGGAAGGGTTCAGTGATGGGGTGGTGGAGGGTAGCTTCCCTAGGATGCTAATCCCTCCTGATGACTCTCCTGGGACTTACTTGCCAGTGGGAGCTGGGGGAGGTTGTTCTGCCCAGCTGCCTGCAGGGAAGGTCGTCCTTCTGCTGGGAACAGAACAGAGCTGGGCTGTCATCCTCAGCCTCTGGGCTGCAGCCAGCTGGGTGCAAACCGGAGGGTGTTGGTGGAGTCTGCGCTTGACCGCAGGCATCCCAGCCCTGGGGACGGCTCCTGGAAAGGGCTGCTCTCCCAGGACACGTTTCTGAGATGTAAAAATAGCCAGAGTTAAAGACACAATCTCTGTTTATCCCTCGAGTGCTTGGGGTCATGCCATAGCCTAGCTTTGCTGTGCCCCTATCTGAGGTCCCCTCAGCAAACTCTGAAGGAGTTGTGGGCAGCAGCGGTCCTGTGTGGTAATGGAGAACCATCACCTGAGCTTCTGCTGGATGCTGCTGCCTCATTTCCGAGTCCTGAGTTGCTGGGATAACCATGCTGTGTTTTTCCCCTTATGATGGTGCTGGGACAGTATGTAGTATGTAGGGGCTGAGGCAAGGGGGCTGGCAGACATCTGACCCCAGGGAGGTGTAGGAAGCCAAGCGTGAGGCCATCAGCTCAGCGGTGTCAGCTATGCTGTCTGTAACCCTGGCCTCACTGCTCAGCCTGGGAGTGCTGGGCTGTGCCTGGGTGTGCAAGAGGAGCTGTTTGTGTCTTTGTGGGAAAGCCTGTGGCCAGAGATGATAGCTTGGCCTGTGTGGGTGACTCGGCCTCAATCCAGGCTGGTAGTGCTGCTAGTTTGCTGTGGCTCATGCACCTGGCACCCAGACACGGTGGTATTTGGTGTACAAAATACTGAGCCTTTCTGTGTCCAAGGACTTAGTGAGCAGAAACTGATAGTGCTCCAACAGAGCTGCCTTTTTCCTCCTAATGAGCAGGAGTGAGCATTACCCTGAACTGTGTGAGCAGCTCTGCCCCGCTCCTTTGGAGGCCAGTGGAGCACACAGCAGAAAATGCAGTCAGAGACAGGATGGGGTCACTGGAGTGTTTTGGGATGGTGCTGTCTGCAAAGCTGCTGTGTGCACACAAGGTTTAGAGACTTCTGCTTGGCTCCCTGTGGAAGAAAGTGCTGCAGAAAATCTGAGTGCTTCTTGATATGGATTTCCAGGTGCCCCAAGGTATGAATGGGAAGCTGGGGAGTCCAGCCCTTCCTGACCTCCCTGCAAACCCCCAGACTGGAGGAGGTCCTCAACTGCCTCAGTGATTCAGGGCTTAGTTTATAGATGTGCTGGTCCTGACCCACTATGAACTGTGCATGTCCTCTGGAGAGACACTGACTGGTGTCATCTGTGGCTCAACTCTATCTGATCACCTGGAGGTTGGTTGCCAGAAGATTTGCAAGAAAAACAAGGTGATGCTCTGGGATGGCTCATTCATTAACTGTTTACAATGCTGAGGGTGCTCTGCAAAGGACCTGGGCTTGACCAAGTTGGGTGTGTTTCTTTAGACCTTTCTGCTGCTGCCAAGCATTTTTTTATTATTATTATTAGTTTTTCTATCTTATGTCTGAGGCCTTATGATACCACTGTGCTCTGGTTTTGGGAGGAGGACGGAGCAGGAGATGTGTCCAGTGGAAGTGCAGGGATGCTAACAGCAGTGGGGAAGTCAGGGGGCAGCGGAGGAGAGCAGTGGCAGATTTTCAAAATCCATATAAATAGCAAAAATAAATTTCCAGCAAACGCTTCCAGTCTTGCAGTATTAAGAAAGTGAAGCACTAGAGGATAAGGAAAAGCATGAGCAATAACAGCAGGGATTTAGAAAGAATAAATCTTGCCAGACAAACCTGATTGCTTTTTCTTTTGATGGAATCACAAAATTAGTGGCTGAGCAGAACGTGGAAATCCTAATATATTTGGATTTAGCAAAGCATTTGATATAGTGTCTCGCCAAATCTTACTCTAAAAATTAGTTCAGTTTGCCTTGGATATGATGCCGCCAAATGGACTGAAAACTGGCTTAGGGCCCTAAACAAATAGTGATGGGCTATGTTTGGGGAGAAGGGCAGCTGTGGGAGCAGAGCTGCAAACTGGCTTTTCTTATTAAAAAAAACCCCCAAACTATAGATAACCCCCAAAATAACAACACTAAAAAACTCCAGGAATGTGGCCTCAATTTGAGGCACCTTATTACAGCAATATTGACAAATTGGAGAGAGTTCAGAGACAAACAAGGACGGGGGGGAAAAGCATTAAATTACCCTCAGAGGGAGATGGGGAGATGAGAAAGTCTCAGGGCTGGAGGCATTTTGGGGAGGAGCAGGTGGTGGCCCACGGGGCCAAGATGAATATTTGGGCTGTTGTTGGGACCTGGCAGGGAGCACCTCATTGCCTTCGCCCCCGCACAGTGGAGAATTGCTAAGCTGCCCATTTCACGGCCCTTTCCAGATATTATCGAGTAAGCGGGGGCAGATAATCACTGTGACTGTCAGAAAGAACATCCCTGACTGGGGAAGCTGGGTATGTTTCCTCAGGGAAATCTTGAGTCTTGGAGTAGGCACAGGGTGATGGCCTTGGGTGATTCGGGTCAGTAGATGGGAATTTTCTGCATTGTGGGCTTGAGTGGGAAGCTGAGATGTGGTTGTAGCTGCCTTGAGGTGCTGCCTCCTGCATTATCTATCTGTGCTCCACAGGCATTTATCAACAGGGAAAAGGCTGGGGAACGGCTGGTGGCAGCTGGAGTGCAGATGTGTCCCCATGGCTGAGTCCCTTCATATTTAAAGGCTTGTGGAGAGGTGGTGGCCCCCTTGTCACCTTGCAGAGGTAGGACAGGAGAGGTCGATGCCCCTTGCAGGATTTTATACGAGGGTTTGAGCCCTGTCATGGAAGTCAGGAAGGATGAGGTCTTCTAGCAAGTTCATCCATGAAAATTTCTGTCTGCCATACTGAGCTCTTGGCGTCCTTCAGCACTTCTCTGGGGCATGGAAGAGATTCTGAGTGTGTGGAGACTCTTGGCATAACTGCAATGTTCCCACAAGGTCAGGAAATGCATGTGTCCATCAGAGATGGCTCTTTTGGATTAGTGGGGTGCTACCGGTGCCATTGCTTATCACTGCCAGCGGGATGGGCTGGGTGAGCGGGACCTTTCCGTTTGCCTTTTAAAGCAAATCTGTACCTTTAGATACAAATGCAAAGAAACTTTCAATACAGGAAAGGCAGTTTGCTAGAGGGGCCGTTGCTTTGCATAAGGAGCAGCTACCTTGCACTGGTGAGCCAGAGTGGTGGGGAAGGAGTTAGCTGGACTGAGCAAGAGTTAGGGAGAAAGCAAAGGAGCAGAGCTGGGAAGGGCTCCTAGAAGATCAAGTGGCTTTATGTCTCCCTGGAGGAGCACAGGGTTTCTTCAGCCTGCTTCATGGTCCTTCAGGTGGTTCCCCCCTACCCTTTACATTGCTCTCTGCCCAAGGCTGAGCCTGCTGGGGGGTTGGTGACATGGGGCTGAACCAGGCAACATTTGGGAGGTATTTTTAGCTGTTCTAATTGTGGCAAATAAATGCCATTCTTACTTGTTGGGATTGAGCTACAGCTAAATCACAACTAGTTCTAATGATGATAATTACCGGATTTCAATATTTATAGAAACGGGTGCTTCCTTCGTATCGGCGGCTGCCACTGTGCTCTCACCTTCACAGATCGAAACCTTGGCTCATTATCACTGCTGCTATTTATTTACTTGCACATTTTTAACCCACAGATGGCAACGTATGAGAAATCTGAAATGATACGGACCCGCTGGGGATGTTGTAGTCTTTGGGCAGAAGCTGTGGAATGAATAGGGAAGCATCTCCAGAGGACCTGCTGGTTGCATTCTTGCTTTTTGATCACCCTTTGAGAGATGCTCTCAGATCTGTGAGCCTGTCTGTGTCTGCCAGGGCTTAGCCCTCGAAGGGTGAAGGGGAATGTGTGTATTTTTATGTTAGAAGGATGGATCACTGCCTCTAATTGCTGCGTGCGCTAAAACACGTGCACGCTGTAACTGGGACAGAGTTTAAAGGGTGAGACAACAGAAAGGACTCGAGTCCTGTAACAATGGACTTGGAGGAGCTTGTGTAAAGGTGTCTGGGAAGTTCCTGCTTGCAGCAGCAACTTCTGGATGTCTTGATTTATCAGTGTCCCTCTCCAGCTTGGTACTGCAGAAGAAGGGCACCTCCTTTGGGTGCAGAGCCATGTGTGTGGGTGGCAGGTGTGCCTGTCCCCTAGGCATAGGATGGGGGTGCAAATACCCATGGGTATATCAAACCAGCCCCACTGGGTTGATCCCAGCCTGCGGATCCTCACAGGCATCCAGACCCGTGCGCCCATCAGGTCTGGACTCCCTTCTTGTGCAAGGTGTAGAAGAGATTCACTTATTCAATTTCCTATCTCTCCAGTGCCACATAAGCTGTATTGATAAATTAATCTTATATTGTTGTGACTAAACAGCCCTGCAATTTTTTACACTGTGCAGTCTAATCTGTCTTGACAGCTGTATCATTAGTTTATATTTGTTGTAATCTCATTTGCTGTGTTGGCTGTGGGGAGTTTTTATTTGAGGTGCTGTGCTGCTACGCAGGCAATGGGTGCAGCCAGTGGCTCTCTGCTGGGTGCTGTGGGGGGTAGCTGGGGTGCACCTCCTCGGAAACCAGCCCCAAAATGCTGCTCTACTGCCTGGAACCAACACCTGCCTGGTAGCAACATCACCAGGGCTGACCTGGCCACAGCAAAGCATCCCCACTGCTGAGATTTTTATGGGAACCCCTAAGTTGGAGTAAAGATGGTGAAAAGGTGGATGTTGGGAGACTTGCATCTTACAGCAAACCTTTCAAGATGCCTTGTGATGAGGGATTAATTGTTTCCTTGGTGTGTTCTGTCATTTTCTGTGGTATAGGATGGTACCTGCTTCATTGCTGAGGTTGCCTTTTGGTCACAGGAAATAAAGGGACTGCGAGAGCTTGGACTGCACAACCTGTCATCCAGGCCTTTGGAAATGTTATGAGGGACAGTGAAGTGTGCTGGCATAGCATCCTAAGATGGAGATGACAGTGTCATGGGCAGCTGGCTGCTCCCCTGGCTCAGGCCTGGGTTTGCTGTTCCTAGCCCAAGTGGGGCTGATTTGGGCCTCTGTTGCATTTGTAGAGAGTCCATTTTCTTTACAAGCAGCTTTGTGTGTAACTCCTTTCAATAGCAGCTTCCCAAAACTGTGGAATGAAAGGTTTTGAGCTGGTGCAATGAGATTCCTGCCAGCAGGGAGCAAGAGAGACTGTATGTTCCCTAGCCACGGGACAAAATGGTGAGGGTGGGAAGCATTTTGGTGGCTACTTTATGCTTTAGATCTTGAACTTGTTAAATCTGGATAGGAAATGACAGTCACTGGAGTGCAGGCTCCTGTCTGAAGTATCTCTGACCAAGCCTGGATGACTTTGTAACAGCTCGAGCCTGTCCTTCTTTCATGAGTGCATCCTTTGGGGAAAGCATTTGGACTCTGTCAAGATTGAAGATGTGAATGGCTCATGAGATAGATGTACCACTTGCAGTTTGATGATGTGAATTGTTATTTAGACCTCTGTTCACCTGTACGGTCTGGCAGAGACCTTCAGTGCTCCATGCTGTGCTCAGATCCAGCCTGGCAGCACCAGTAATGTCTCAGCCCAGTGGATGTGCCACAGTGCCTCAAGCTGCTGTGGTGGTGCTGCCCATATACTTCCCCCTTTGCAGGCGGGACTGAGCAGATGGTGGGATGTGCTGCATGACCTACCTTCAGGTAGGGCTGGTGGAGAGGATGGTGAAGCTTGGTGAGATCTGAATGGTGGCATCAGCATTGAATGTAGGAAGATCCCCACTCCAGGAGATAAATGTTTGTGGAAACATCCATAGCCTGCTCATTGCTGTGCATATGATGATGCTGTGAAAGGAGTGTCACACCTGATGGTCCATGATGAGTGGTAAAAAGGGTTTGGTGATGTGACTGTCCACCAGACAGGGTGTGTTGTGGCTCAGAAGTTTGTTGCTGTGGCACCAAGTTGCATCAGGCTTAAACTGTTGTTTGTAGTGATCCCAAACTGGGGATGCCTGAGGACAGCCCTTGCTAGTGGCAGAGATCTGCATTTGCATCCTGCAGCTGGGAGAGCCTCCTGCTGTCATTGCTAGTGGAGCTGTCATTTGTCATGGGCGTTGAGAAGGTGTTGGACTCCCAGGTTAAGTACAGCTGTTCATCATGGCCAGAGGCAGGAGGTGTCCACCCTGTTGTCAGGGCAATTGCATCCTCCTCTCTGTCCCAGACTGGTGGTGTGATAGACATGGGAGTCCTTAGCACTTACCCTAAATCCAGGGTTAATGAACACCCATGGCAGTAGCACCTCCCTGTGCACTCAGCACTGCTGACCTGCTGTCCACTCCCGTGGAGAAGATGCATTTCCCACTCAGATGATCTCCATTGCCTGGGGACATTGCTCCAAGCTCTAGTGGTAAAGGTTGATCCTTCACCTGCCAAGACCCTGACAGTGTTTTCAGCAAGGAATTGGCTCACTGTGTGAAATCTGAGTGGCTTGCAGCCAGGGCCCTAGGATGCGAGGTGGGGACTCAGTGGGTGAAGCAGGTCAACTGGGGAATTTAGCAATTGCTCACACCAATATTTTTGTTGGATGGGAAAAATCCTTGCTCTGTTCTCCAGTCCTCTTCACATCACTTGATGGTTGCTGTTCACACCCTGCTTTCTTATCAGCTTCATGTCAGAGGCAGGGAGATGGGAGTACAGGGCAGTGGAAGCCTCCCTGGAGAAGTTCACTGAACCAGTGGCAGGGCCAGTGTCAAAGTTCAGCTCTGCTCCTGCTGTCATTGTCTGTGGTCACCTCCTATTCGCTGTGATAGTATCGCTGGGCCAGACTGTAGCTTTTTGCTGTTTATAGCCCTCTTGTCCCTTAGCCAGAGTGAGGATGTTTTGGCTATTTATTTTTTCCTGGTTTATCCCTGGGTGAATTGCAGGTCTTTGCCCTTGACTTCCATATGGGTCTTGGTCACCCATCAGTGCCAAGTTCTGCTCTAAGCTCAGGGTGCAGCTTGGGATAACCTTCCCTGCTGCCAGTTCCTAGACACTGGTGTCAACTGGGAGCCACAGGGAGTTTTGGCTGGTACTGCTATGCTCCACTCATACTGATGAGACTATTTCCATAGCAACTACAGGGTTTTTTCAAAGGGGAGATAAGGGAAAAGATGTGAAACAAAACAAAACAAAACAAAAAAAACCACTAGCCCAGCTGAAAACCATCATGGGCAGAAGCTGTTGGTCAGCGTGTGTGGGCTTCAGGAGATCACGTATTGCCTCTCACCCAGAAGTTCCCTGGCTTGGTATATTTGTGTGGAGTATTGTGACCAGGTGGCCCTGATGCTCTCACCACCTAAAATATGGAAATTGGAGCTGGTGCTTGCATTGTGCAACTTGGGAGGACTGGGATGCCCTTGTGGGACAGCCGTGTGGAGGCTTTGGGGCTGGGGAGTGTGTGGGGCCATGCTGTGGGGAGCTGGTGTGTGCTGTGGTTTTTGAGGGAGCTGTGGAGGCTGCAGCTGCTGCTGCACAGGGTGATTTCCCAAGCTGCTGGCATAGCTGTGCTTGTTGCTGCCAAGGTGATTCCAGTGGTGCTGGAGGCTGTGTCAGCTCAGGTGGGAGTGGGGGGATACCTTTTGCCCACTCTTGCTTTCCCACAGTGCCTGGAGCCCTGGGGAGGGATCTGCAGCTTCTGCCCTTAAGTATCCCAGTGCTGCTCTGAGTTCTGCCCTTCCCTCTGGCTTAATCCTGTTTCCTTCTCCTCTGCCTCCTGCCCTTGCTGGGAGACAGGGAAACAGCTAAAAGGGGTGTAAATGGTGCTTCTGGGGCAGAAAGCTTTGGGAATGAAGAGACAGATACAAGCCTGGCATGGTGACCCTGTGTGTGCTGTCTCAGAGGCTGAATCTGAGCCTTGGCATTGCAGCAGGAGAAACTGGGGAGTTGCTTGACCCAGTGTTGTTGGGAGTTACCCGTGGTTTGATGGTGGCCTGTGACTAGGGGCTGCCAGTGGGACAGGTTCGCTGGCTGCCTGATGAGCCCAAAGGTGGCTCAGGGGGTGGAGACCGTCCTGCAAGCTCAGTGCAAGACTGGTGTGGGGCGGCTGTGGGCAAGACTGTGTTGGTGTATTGATGCCAACTGTGTAGGTTGGTGACACCTGGTTCCAGCCTTCCTTCTGCAGAGGAGGAGGCAGCATGAAGGCAGCCCTTCTCTGTCCCATTGCACTGTCTGCAGAGGCTAAAGGAGCTGCCATGCGGGAGGGCTGTTCCCCACCAGCTGCCATTCCCAGTAAGCTCCAGCCTGGCACACGGCACAGGTTTTTGGGGGCCAGCTGCTGCAGGCTGTGATCGAGCCAGCCTGCTCCCTCGAGAGTGGCCTGGGGCCGGCGGCAGACAATGTCCAAATTCTTTGTACAGAATGAGCTGATAAAACCCTCTGGGCTCACACAGTTTGCTCAGAGGTTGGGCTGGTTTTGGGACCCTCCTAGCTGTCCAGCTGCCCAGGAGTGGAAACAAAGTTTGTGTCGTTCTTGGCAGGATGGGGGGAACCAAACCAACAACAATAACATTTCCCTGGAAAGATGTCCGATGATCTACTTTCTCTTTGAAATTGTTCTGTGATCCTAAACAGCACCAAGACAAGTATCCTGTTAAATTCATCATCAACCCAAGTTGTGAAAGGGCAGGTGCCATCAGGAGGTGCAGCCTGGCTTCCTTGTTTGCTGCCTCTCTGAAATTAAAACTGAGCAGGACCTCTGGATACCTCAAGTGCTCCTGCAAGATTTTCTACCTGTCAGTGTAATGTCAGCCTCTTGGAAATGCTTCAGAAATAAAAGTGATTTTCAGGAGCACCAATCCATCAAGCTTGTTATGCCCATGCTCATGTCTCATAAGACAGGACATGGCCTTGGGCTATGGAAAGGGGCATGCATGGGCTGCTGTGACCTGGCTAGGACTGGATGTCACTGCTTCTTACTGCTGTGGCCTTAAACCTTCATGCAAACTCCCAAGACCCAGTGTTGAAGAACATCTTCAAATGGTGCAAGGAGAACCAGCTAGCAAAGGGAGGAGATGTCAGTGCTGGGTTAATGAATTGTCATGGGTTAGCCAAATTGCAGTAACTTGTGTTCTCCTGCCTTGCTCCTGGTGTAAAGCAAAACTTATTTGCTTAACAGCCAGTGCAGTTCAACAGCAATGTTTTTGGATAGTATGACCTCAAGAATTTCAGCCCACCTTTGGCCGTGGTGAAGGAGGGACCCATAGGGAGTGAAGGGCAGAGGCTTGGTTGGGGCAGCTGTTTTTGCAGTGCTGGAAAGCCCTGGTTGTGAGTGCTGCTCTCCATCGAGGTGCCAGGTGAGCAGAGGCTTCTCCATAGTTCAGTTATGCATTTATCTGGAGGGATGGCAGACTGAGCTGTGATGAGTTAGAAACAGTCCCCAGATTTGCTGTTTGCATAGCTGGATCAGCTCAAACACAACAGCCCGCCTAACAGTGTCTCTGGCTGTCAGTGTCTTCTATAACACTTTTGTGAGGTGCTTTTTTTTCCATGTTTATATGAACAAAGCAGAGTGCTGGGAGAGGAGCCTTTAAAGTGTCTGTTCCCTCCTTGCTCTCCTGTCTTCCTTTCCCTGCCTCCTCCTGCCTGTGTCATGTTTATAGGCATGCTGGTTAGCTTTTCCTTTGCAGAGCCAGCTGACTCCCCAACAAAATATCTGCTATCCTGGGAAGCCTAATGCTCCAAGTCATCATGTCTTGATGTGTGAGTATATCTCTCTCCTCCTGAGTGATGCTTCTGCTCTTCCACCTCTGCAGTAATATCAGTCCGGTGTGCAGGAAAAGCTTGGGAGAGAGGAAAAAAAAGGGAGTATTTTTTTCTCCTGGCTTAGGAGAATGGGACTGAGCCCTTCTCCTGGATGATGGAGGAGTCCTTCCATTGCTGCTGGGGAGGGTGGGCAGTGCTGGCAGTGATTTATTTACAATGAAGGTACCAGCTTGGGGGGGGGGAGGGGTGTGTTGGTGTGTGCGTGTGATGGCAGTTGGCTCAAAATAAACTCCATGAAGAGCTTGCCTGGTCCTTTGTCTTCACAGGGAGCAGTTGGCACACTGGGCAGGTTGATCTACAATGCCATGAAGATAACAGGGACCGTGGCAAGTCTCCTTGCAGGTTGGAGCTGCTCCACCCATGACTGTCCTGAGTGGAGCGGCTGGGAGCCTGGCCTGCAGCCAGCCCAGCTGGGCATTGCTGCCCGCTTGTTTGAGCTTCATAAACATCTGAGGAGCCAAAGTGCTGGAGGATCAAAGTTCAGGCTCCTTGGGAGCTGTTTGGGAAAATAAATGCTTCGTGGGAGCGGGATCTGAGTCCAAGAAAGATTGGCTCTCCCCTACCCTCAGGCAGTGACTTCCCTGGTGTTTGGGGCATGTGGGAAATCTGGAAATGGGATGAGCTGTGTGCTATGGGGGCAGACAAGCTGTGGGGGAGTGGAGGAGGATAAAGTAAGATGGGGGACTGAGACAGTGTGTTGGATTCAACTTCTAACTAGCCATGACCATGCAGAAGCAGAGGGACCCTTTGACACACACAGTTTGCAGCTCCAAGCTCTGGTTTCTGTGCTGCTTTTGGGACCCAGGCACGGGAACGGTGGGAAGGGTCTGCTCAAAAATGTGCGGCTATATTGAAATAGGATTTGAGATGAAGCTGACGTGGACATAAAGCTCCTGAATTTAGACTCCCATGGAGGCTGTGGTTTTAGAAAGTGTGCTTGTGGGTTTGTGTGGGTGGGTGGCAGCAGGCAGGGCCAGCAAAGGCAGCAAGCTTGGATTAAAGACCACAGCCCCATCCTGCAGCAGTGCTGGTGTAGCCCCATCTCCGGCTCTTGTGGCCGCTCTTGCTGGAGTCTCACTCCTGCCTCCTTATTCTCAGTACCATATATCACAGTAACAGCCAGCTTGTGGGAGATTTTATTTTTTCCTTTTCCTCCTCCATCCATTTTCCTGTCGACAAGCACAGCGTGAAGTGCAATGCATGCATATAGCTGGCAGTGATCCCCTTTGGGTGCTAGCTGAGCTAATTGTGGTCTATCAGGACATTGTCTTGACCACCACCAAAGCCCTGTGCCTTTCTGGGGGGACTCCTTTCCACCACGTGCTCTTTGGCAATACTCTCTACCAAGAGTTATTCCTGCCAAGATGAACTCTAGTGATCCCGTACCTTTAGTCCATCACCTTGTCTTGCTAATGTGTCTAGGTACTGTGTTCTCCAGGAGAGAAACACAGATGCCTTTGGAGCAGAGCTTGGCAGCTCTGTCTGTATTAATTTATATATATATATAAAAATTTCTGAAAAGCCCTGGACCTGTTTGGAGATGGGTTTGTGAAGGAATCTGACCTCCAGTTTGAAGTTGCAGAGAGGGTTTTAATAAGGCAGACTATGATTACTGAGGGCAATTTTGACCAGCATGCTGCTTCCTTTATACAATGCCATTTGATCTTTAGAGACCACAAAACATTGCATGCTGCTGCCTGTCACTGCATATGAAATCCTATGGATAAAAGCATCCTTTCCTTTGGCATGGCAGGCACCTGTTAGTGGTCCTGAGCAGGAGACTCTTCTCTGTATACCCCAGATCTGGGTCTAATGGTGGGAAACACCTCTCCAGGCACAGAGGACTGGTTTTGCAGGCTGTCTTGCCAGAGAGTAATGAAAGAAATGCTCTTTTAGGGAAATAGTTTCACCTTTGAGTCTGCCACCCAGAGGAAAAGGGGAGTAAGCTATGGCTGATACTCCAGGCAGGGGCTTTGCTCTTGCTGATGTTTTGCCCCAAGGTGGTTGCATTTGTCTATTTATGTTCACATCTGCAGATCTAAACTGCTCACCCTATCTTGTGCTCTCTCCCTTCAGGTGGTGTCTGAGACTGTGCAGGGGTCAGATAGCAGTGGGCAGTAAATAAGAAAGAGGTGGGGAGAGAGCCTGCAGCAGCTGGGAGGTGCCAAGGTGGTGGGCAGGGAGTTGGGGCTGATCCAGGACTCCAGCCTGTATGCAGTGGGGTTCAGGGGCACTGTCCCCCAACCCCTGCTCCCCATACAGGAGATGCTGCAGCTCTTGGAATGTTCCTCCTGAAGCTTTTGCACTGTTGCTCGTCTCTGATAAATGAGGCTTCAGCACTAGGATGGTTTTGGACACCAGTTCTTGCTTGGGACCTCAGGCCTGCTTTCTCCCACCACTAGCTGAGTAATAGTGATGGGATATTAAGGTGGATATTTGTTTTGACGGCAGTTGCATTGCTGCCCACAGCACTTCCTCAGCTCTGCTGTCCCTCTTGCACCTATTTATTCCTTTCTGAAAGTGAGTAACTGGGCATAACTCTTCTGCACTGAAAAACCTTGGATGTAGTGTATGATAACAAGAACATACTGCTTCCTATGCATGGCAGCAGTCTGTCCATGCTGGTTTCAGGCATCCCACTGTCTTCTAGTAGTACTGACACATTGTCTCTGGGAGGGATGCTTTCTGCTCTATAAGTCACCAGCTCTGGATGGTGCAGGATGTGGCAGCTCTCCTGGGGTGAGCCAGAAGTTTGTGGAGATCATAGAGGGGAAATGGATGAGCGTATAAACACGGGGCACAGTGCACCCTCTGCCTGAGAGGGTCTCATGTTCTTAGGAACAAAAGGAAAGGGTGAGGTCCTGGTTGTGTTGGCACTGCTGTCAGTTTTTTTTAATTGCAGGCACTTACCCTCCCTCCTTTAGGTGTAGCTCCTATGAATCCTTATAGGTGGCAGGCAGCATTGCTTAATTGCAGTGACTGGAAAAACATGTGTTTCAGCAGAGCTTAAAGCTGTTTCTTGGGGTATCTTCCACAGTTGGGTGGCTTTATATGACAGTCTTGTTAGATAGTGCAGCTGTAGCAGCTCTTCTGTCTCTAGTACTTGCCTCTAGCTGGCCTGGGGCAAGCAAGTGCTGTTGGCGAGTGTGACAATTGCCTGGACTCATCTGAAAGATGTCCTCCAGGGGAGTCCTCTCCTCTGACTACCTTGTGTAGCAGTTGGGTTTCTCCAGGAAGGCTGCTGGGACACCACACTGTGGTGACTTATGCATGGCTGTATCATTCCCATGCCCTCCCCAGCTGAGGGGACTGGGGGCTTTTACCTTTGCCTGGGCTTTTACCTTTGCCCGGCCTTTCTGGAAGGGTCTAGTTTGGATTGTTGGGTTGGATGTTGCTGGGCCTAAGGGATGGGGACTGGGTGCTTCCCCCTTGTATCCTCTGCAGCACCCACGTACCCCTTTGTATCCTCGTTAAGAGGAGCAGATCTGCTAGTGCAGAGGGAACTAGGTCACAGTGGTGTGTGTTATGATCGTTACCTTGACAAATTGCAATTACACTGTGGGGTTATGCTCATAATTGTTTCTACAAAGCTGGATTTGCTTTCTGCCCCCTCCTCCTCCTTTTCCCCCGACCTCAAATTATCCTTACTGATGCAAAGTCATCCACTTTTGGGTGACTTTGCCCTGTGTTTTTTGGGAAGTGGAAGCCCATGATTTAAAGGGGGAAAATACTGCCTTCATAAGTCTTTATTCAGTTGCAGTTGCCTTTAATGCTCAGCTACCAATTCACTTTTATAACTTCCATATTGAGGGAATCAAGTCCCTTGTGCCTCTGGTTTTAAATGTATGAAAGAAGTGCCTTATAATTCTGTGAAAGATGTCTGGTTGTTTTATGGCTTCCTCAGCCCTGTGTGGGGTGCATGGGATGGATAAAAGGAGCTGGCAGTCCCCACTGTGGCTGTGTTTTGCCCTGGGGTGTGGGACCTACACCAGTATCATGGGTTTCCCAGCCTCTGGGGCTTCCCATCAAAATCTGCAGCACCTTTGCTTGGAGGAGGCAGGTCTTACTGGTCAAGGCTTTTAAGAGACATCTTCCTTCTATTCCTTGCCTGCAATGAAGTTCATATTTGTGTGGTCTAGAGCTGGCATGCCAGGAGGTTTGTTTATAATGCTAAACATATTAGGTAATTGAAAGCTAATGCTTCTGCCTGGATCGCAAGATACAATGTTCCTGGATGATGAATCAATTTTCCTGTTGCCCTACAAGATAGGAGGCAAACACTCTGCTTGCCTTTCCTATGTATATATGTGTACACGTGCATCTATATAATTGTGTATGTGTATCAGGATACCGCCCGCTTGCTGGCACACAATTTATTCACCGCTCCAGATCCAAACACACCGGTGGCACTTGCAAGGAATGGCTCTAACAGGGACATGTCATCTGCTCTGGCAGTGAATGGAGCTGATGGCATCCTGATGAAAAGTTGCTCTACTCCGCTCTGGGCTAGATATAGATTTGGGTAGCGTGTGTGTGCACGTGCTATATAATACTCGGTGCTTATCAAGTGCCTTCTTAGCTATTGACCGCAGCACTTGAAAAGCTGAGAAAGATTAGATAAATATTATCCTTGTTGTATGAGGAGGGTGAAGGAAGGCCAGACACATTAAGCAACCTCGAGCTAATCACTTGGTAAATTGGCATAAAAGGCTGTTTTTCACCTCTGCATCATGCATGTGGGATGAAATGAGCCTGGCTGTGTTTAAATTCTGTTCGATATTCTAGTGTCCCTTGCTGCATTGGCTCTGGGACAGAAGGGAAGCATGTGGAGAGGTGCAGGCTTGCTGTGTGGTCTCAAGAATGTGACACCACCCTGTGGTGTTAAACACCTCCTTGCATGGTGTCCTAGGAATGAAAGGAATTGCTGTTCCCACAGGGTCACTGACCACTGTTTCCCTTCCAGCAAGTGGGGTAAGGTCCTGGCGATTCTGCAGTCCATCTGAAACCTAAACCCTGTGACTTGGTAATCATCTGGTCAATAAGATTGCTGATCTCTGTGTGATGCGGAGGCAAAGACACCTGTGTCCTTACTGACTTCACACAGTGCCCTGGCATCTATGGGATGTGGTGCTTGTGAGTGGTGGAGCTGTTAAACAGGGCTTCATGCTTCCCGAGTTTGCTGTTACCTGGGACAGAGCATGCAAGCTGTGGCTTGACCATTGGTCTGACCACAGTGGTCTACAAGGCTTTCAACAAGTTGTAAAGGCACGGCTGTAGGTATGTGGAGGCTGAGCTATGATGTAGGGTTGGCTTCATAAAGTTGGTTTTTGTTATGCTAACCCCATATTTTCCTTTACAAAGGTAACTGATTCGGTAAAGAGTTTTCTTCATGGTTGGAGGTTAATATAATGCTGCATTACATCATAAGTGGGTTATTTTTCTGGAGAAGACACAGTATAACCCAGCTATTGTACATGAAGAGCTGGATAAAGGAGAAGTGGTGGTGGGAGTTTTGAAAGAAGAGATAAATGCTGAGGTTCCTTGGAGATGATGTTGGCTCCTGCTTTCCCTGAGGACACTGCCACAAAAGGCAAGAGCGTGGTCATGGGTTTTGCTGGCACAGTGCTGGGGCTGTGGGATCATTAAGCAAAGTGGGATGAATGCAAATATGGGTGTAATGAGGCTTTTGCTGCTGGCTAGGAAATCATGTCAGTTGGAAACAGCCTGGTGCATGGAAGTGCTTGGTGCAGTGCTCAGTTACAGGGTGAAAACAAGCCTTCAGGCTGACAGGGCTGTGAGAAAGGCTTCAAGTCACGGTGTTTCCAGTGTAACTGGAGAGTTGCTCATGCTTTTATATGTGAGACCTCCTGGAGACTGCTCTGTGTTCTTGTTTACTCTTATTCAAGAAAAAGACACTTATACAAGCTGATGAAAACAGAGCTGTTTTCTATTACAGTGTCTATTACAGTGGTCCTTCTTGCATAGGTCACCAGGTGTGAGCGTCAGTTGTGCTGGGTCTGAAACCAGAAGCAAAATAACCTTGCCAACAGAACTCTGCCTGAGTAATATCTGCATCACTTCAGGGACTTGAGTTAGTATCTCTTCAAGGCACTTGAGACAATTTGCCTTGCACTTCACTGCTTGGTACACACGGTGCCTTAAAAGACCTGGCCTTGTGTAACTTCTAAATGATAGCTGGGTGAGTCTGGCTCTTACCTGTGAGGTAAGGAAGAGGAAATACCAGGAAAAGAAGACAGCTGCTTAAGTAAAGGCAGTTTTGACATAAGAAAAAATGGATGTGAAATGCTTATAAGAAATGAGAACAGCAGGAGAGTTCTGGTGCAGTGTTTCAGTACGAGCTGGAAGGGCAAAGCCCTGGCTACTCCTGAGGTGGACTGATTTTGATTACTCTGTAGGAGGCATGGTATAAAGACAACTCTGAAGTGCAAGGAGACCTGGACCAGCTGGACCCTCCAAACAGACAAGTAGTATGAGAAGGAAGTGAGTATTTAAACATCCCCCTTCTCTCCGTCTGCCCCACTATCTCCCCCCCCCCCCGCCCGGTCCCGCCCCCCCCCCCGCCGCGAAGGCCGCG
>JANIJG010019997.1:0-29107 GCA_024611175.1 Megaceryle torquata | reverse complement strand
TATCGACAAAGGAGCGAATGTTTTTATATACTCCCCCTCTTCCTCACTTCCGCCTCTCATCCCCCCCCCCCCCCCCCCCCCCCGTCCCCAAAACAACAAAAGTAAGCAGTCTCATCTGTGTTGTGATGAGATGTCTCATATGGTCTCAATTAGAAGTTGGACATGAGTCTAGGTGGATATGTACATGGTGAGCACTTCAGGGGTTGTGAAGTATAGTATTGGTCTTGAAGCTATTGTAGAAGAGCGGCTTACCTTAGTAATAAGTGAGGAATGCCACAGGAATATATGTTTTCAGGGAGGAGGGAGTAACCCACTGGCTGTAGTTCATACCTCAGTGCCTGACTGCAGAGACCACGGCTGGGAGCTGTCACATCTGTATCTGATGTGAACCCAGGGCCTGTGTTCCTGCGATGTTAATGAACTGAGGCAGAGGAGAAGGGAAGGGCTCAGTCTTCAGCAGACTTGGGAGGATATAATATTTCTAGGGCAAGTAAAACCCTGGAAGGAAGAGAGAGGGAGCTAGGTGAAATACTGAGGCACATGAAGAGCATCTCAAGTTTTAGAGGTGGAGTTTCTTTGCTTGGTTGGTTTGCTTTCCTGTGCAACTACTGCCAGTTTTGCAATCACCGCTTGACTTCTTGAGCTTTCATAATAAGATGCGTTTGTTTTGGTTTTGAAATGGATTCAGGCAAACCCAGCCAGTGCAATGTTACACTATTCTTTCCAGTAGCAATAAGGAGCCACATAAAATGGTTTTCCTGGTGTATCTTTAAGGTGCCTGTGAAGCAAGACTGATTTGCCACTCCTAGGAGCAAGGGTGCAACTCCTGCTAAGTTGAAAAATCAGAGAAAAAAGGGGAAGAGCTGTTTCTGGGAGTCCCTGAGAAGGGAAGTGTTTCTGTAGCTTAAAGGACTCAAAGTCCCTGTGCACCTAGTTCAGGATGATGCTGTTTCCCCATATTGTGCTCTACATAAAGCAACTGCTGGGTTGGAGGATTATCCTACACATAAATGTGTATGTGTGTATGTATTTATCTCCACTGTTGCTTCTCTGGTGTCTCACTTTATGGGTGTTTCTCATCTATGTTAAACAACATACTAAGGCGTGTCTGGAAGCCCATGGGCTTTGTTTGTGAGGCTGGAACACAGATTGTGGAGTTTTATTTACAGTCCAGTGTAATGTTATTTCTGTGGGGGCCTGGCCATGGAGGGCTCACAAGACCCCCAGTGCTGACTCATCAGAAAGTCACGCCTGTGCATGTTGCTGGGACAAGCTCAGATTTTTTTCTGCCTGTTCTAGAATGCTGCCCACATGGCTTTAAGTGTCAGGTCAAAAATAACCTTGACTTTTTTTAGCAAACACAATCAATAAAACAAGAGCCAATCTGGCCGCCGCCTCCTTCCCAGCTGTGGTTGCTCCATAGCTTCTGGCTCCGGGCTGCTCCATCCCTCCCTGAAGGTCATTGCTTGGATGCTGTAGCTTCAGCATGCCCTGGTGGTAAACTTGGGTCATCCTATTCTTGCTTCTTTCCGTGTTCATTCGTTCTCTTGGAGGACCCTCTGTTTTGGTATGTAGGAGTTGCAGATGGGAAATATCTTCAAATTGTGTTTCCAGCCTTGCTGAGTCCTGCAGTCTTGTGGCCCAGGACCTGAACTTGCAGTCCTGCCCTGCCTGAGAAGGGTTTCAGCAAGCTGGCGGATCTCTTGACTGACTCCTCCCAGTCTGTCTTTTGTTCTGCGAGTGTTCGCAGGGGCCTTAGACATTGGCAGGGAATATGAAATGGCTGTAATAATGTCCTGTTTCTCGTTCTGTCTGGGACAAAGGCAATTCAAGCTGATGAGCAGGTCATGGAGGATGAACTGTAACTTACACTGTCATGCAGCAGCTGGTTGGGAGCTTATGCTGCATCCTTACGCTAACGCCTAGGGGTATGCAGACAATTATGGAACATGTGGAAAGCAGAGGTGACTCTTGTGGGTCTCTGCTTTTCTTGGATCTGTGTAGTGAGAGCAGAGAAATATGTTTAGATTTAGTCCAGGCTTTGTATTTTTCTTTCTTGAGCTGGATATTGTTTGGAATATGGCTCAAATAGGTCCATATTCTTGTGTCATGCTAATTCACCTATTCTTGTTCAAGCACAAGGATTAGTGAGTGCTGGAGGAGGAATGTGTGGCCCCTGTGACTGCTCTGGAAATGGTCAAAGTTACCTCTTCCATTTAGTTACCCTCTGGACCACCACGTGAGGTTCTGCAGCCTTTTTACCTAGAATCATAAGATCATGGGATGGTTCTCAGTGTTGGCTTATCATCCCAACACTGCATTGCTTGGAAAGGTTTCCTTTCTCCAGAGCCAAGTCCAAAGCCAGCTATTGCATCAAGGCAGATGTGAGCTTGGGTGCATGTGTTCATAAACTTCAAAGTTGGGCTTCTTTCATGTATTGTCTAAGGGGACCAGACAGATGTTTCCCCCCCCCTCAGTACACTGAGAAAAGACCACCTCTACTTGCTCTCCAGCAAAGACCCTCTTGAAAATGTTTGTGCTTTCTGGTGGAAAGATGTCTGTTTAATCTGGGAGAAAGCCTAAACTGGCCAAGGACTGCCTGGGGGATGAAGGCTGAGCTCCTTCCCCACCATTCAGTGTTGCAGCTTGTTAGCAGAGACCCATGGCCACAGCCAGCCGGCCACACTGCTGCCAGCGTCGCTCCTGTGCTGCCGATAACAGGAGACCCTGTTCTCTGGGGCTGTTGATCTGTCACCTTCCTCCGGCTCTGTTATTTACTGAATAATGACCCAGCAGTGACAGATCTATTTCTGTTTTTGTTCTCTATAACATACCTGCCAGAGTGCCTCAGGCAACTGAGGAATTTATAATAAAGGCACAGTTTCCAAACTAAGTTTGGTGCTCTGCTGCCAGCAGTGCTTGCAGCCAGCAAAGACTAGGAGCAGTCTTTGTCTACCCCAGTAAGAGACTGGATAAATATGACTTTTTTTCCCCCTATTTAGGCCCAAATTTCTTTGTTGTGAGGTTTTGCTTGCATTCAGTCCTTTTGTGTGAGCCATTTTGATCGTGTCTTTGTTTTACTGATGTGCACGGTGAGGTGCAAAGAGGACTTGGGCAAGGATGTTCAATGGATTTGTTGCATGTGCCACACTTGAAGCTTGGCAAAGCCATGTTATTTGACTTTCCCAAAGCACTGGAAAAACAGTATAAAAAGTAGCATGACGTAGTATAAAAGTAGCAGTGTGGTGCTTACCGTATGTGTCTGAAGGTGTGGATGCTGAAGCCTGAGTAGGTCCAATCACCAGACCTGTAGCAAGAAGGTTTTGGTTGAAGGAAGGTGGGAAGAGGTGTGCGGGCTGGTTGGTAAGCCATGATGAGCTCTTGCTGTGCACTGTCCCCTGCATGGGCAGAGTGACCATCTGGTTGTGCCACAGTTGAGCTTTTTCTTATTCTCCACAGACACATAGAGAACTGGAAGAACTTGCAGACGCTGAACGCTGTTGACATGGAGCTGTACACAGGACTCCAGAGGCTGTGAGTATGTCATGCATGTTGGGGAGAACAGCAAGCACTGGATAACCCCTTCCAACAAAGATCTGTATCTTCCCTCCATTTGCAGTCTCCACAACAAGATATTTGGAACCTGTTTAAGCTACTGGTTCTGCTGTATTTTGCCACGAGACTGCAAAATGTAGATAAAACGCTATTTGGTCTTTGAGTCTGCAGGAAGGAAGATTGCTAGATCCTGACAGCTCTGTTGACATGTCAGCTTGACCTTTCTTCTGCCCCACTGTTCTTGTTCTGGGCTTGTACATTGTTCTGGCTCATTTCAACACCATAATGCAAAATTCCAGCTATCTCCACCAATTCTTTATTGCTAGTCCTCATTTAGCTCAGTTGCCATCATGGTGCTGGACAATAAGGGAAGAGAGACAATAAGGGAAGGGAGGAGAAACTGAGGTCCATGAAGTTGAAGGGACTTGCCAGTGCTTATGAAGTCTCACCAAGTGAGGATACCGCTTAATTCTTCCTTCTGTAGCTGGGAGTGCCCTGGGTGCTGCTTGTATGAGACATACAGTGTTAATTGGAGGCTCTGTTCACATGTTTCACGTGTTTTACTGGGAGTTTTACATGAGGTACAGCTTGCCTGCAGGCTGGAGGAGAGGTGTACATTGCTGAGCACTTGTTAACCAAACCCCAGCAAGCTTTTAACCTTGTCAGCAGGCTGGATGCTTTTCTCATGTCACCTAAGAAAGCAGCAATGGAATTGGGCATACTTCTGTCTGCAGAAGGCATTGATAAACCCTGGTCATAGTGCTGATACAGCTCCTTCAAAACAGGGTGAGAAGAGGATTCCCCCTTCTCTCCATAACTCCCTACAAAAAAATACCCCTCCTTATCATAGCTGCAAGAAGAATAATTTTATCTTGGGTTTGAAGAAGGGGGGGGAGATGGCAATGCTGGAGGTTAGGTCTGCTGTGGGGCCAGGCAGTGCTGCTTGTGAAGATGGAGGGAGGAGAGGAGAGCAGGACATGCTCTGGATCACTCCAGCAAGCCTTGGTGCATATGGGGAGGGAGTCTTGCCCAGCAGCTGCTCTGTGCTGAGCCTGTGCTGTCACCGTATAAGATGAAGCTGGAAAGCTGTTTCCTCTTTGCTTGGAGCTTACAGAGCCTATCTGGGGAGAGATGTGCCTCGTGTGTGTCTAATCAAGGGCTCCCAGTACATCTTGGGTACTGAGTGCAGGGTTTTAGTGCAGTTGTCACCCTTGACTCCATCACTGCCCTTCTGCATCTCTTTGCAGGACAATCAGGAACTCAGGACTACGAAACATCCAGCCACGCGCCTTTGCCAAGAACCCTCACCTGCGCTACATGTGAGTGCTGGCAGCTCCTGCTCCTATTTCCCTCTGCTCCCTGTGGAAAGGGGATCCCCAAAGTGCCTGTCAAGGGCACTGGGAGGGAAGGGAGGGAGAGGTAAAGGGGGAGGAGAAGGAAAAGCAAAGGTGCAGGGAAGAGCAGGATGGGGCAAACTCCTGCTGGGCAGCTGATGGGCTTCAGCGTTTAATAACTGGTCTGGCTTTGATTGCCACTCTAATGAGCACTTATTTCATGAATGGCCTTGTGGTAGCCAGTGTCCATTACCCTTTCTGCAGAGTCTGGGGGCAGCCCTATGCCCCAGCACACAGCCAGAGTCTGCCCTGATCATAGCTTTTAACCAAAAACTGCTTTTCTAGCACAAATCCTGGGGTGTAGGACTGCAAGCTCTGCTTAAACTGTAGCAGGCTTGGGGTAGGGATATTTTGTGACAGAGATGGGAGGCCTGTTACTGTGGGACATTGCCTAAATGCCCAGCTATTGTGGCATTGTTATCCACCACGTACAGTCTCCTGGGGAATTCTCACATCCTTGAGGCCAAGGGCACCAATTGCTTTTCTGGATAGGTATTTACTCTTCCCAAGGTGATAAAGAAAAGCCTGAATTTCAGGCCAGTGTGCAAGGTGCTCTGTGGGCTTGAAATACCTTGTCCGAGTGACTGTGTCCAAGTTCAAATCCCTCTCCGCTCCAGTATAGATATAAAAGTTGAAAAGGGGCTGGTGAGAGGCCACAGCCTTTGACATGAGCTGATGGGCTGGATGGAGAGTGTGTGTATTCTGGCTTTTTGGAAACCAATGCTAGTGGCTTCTTCTAGGAGAAAACCAGCCATAGTGCTCATCCATTTGAATGTGCAGATGCATGTGGCCATTGATATGGGCATGGTCCTGGCAAAGTGAGATAGATGTGACCTGCAGAGCAGGATAGTTTTGTCTTTTTGTGTCTGCTCGGAGATGATGTGAACTGAAAAACCCCCAAAGCTTCCTTTTTGGAAGACCAGTTACAGTTGCTAAGTGACAGCAAAGTACTTGCTAAACAGGAGATCTGCAGTACCAACAGGCATGAATTAGTTAAGGGCAGGACGGAGCCTTTTTTGAGTTTAAAGAAGTGTGTATTTTGTCATGATAAACTCTCCTTAATGCTGACCACTGTGATTTTCCTGATTTCTGCGCTCTGTTGTTTTGATTTGTAGGGTTTGTTTTGTGTTTTCTGTAGTTGGTTCTTACTGGGAAGCATTCTCTCTGAACACCTCTCCCAGTTGAGTTTTTTTGGGTTTTTTTGAGGGGTTGTGTGTCAGTTGTGCAGTTGCTGTTCATGTATCTAGCAGATAAAATGAGTAACATTTGATTCCTGATGAAATTAGTTTGGATGTCATAGGAGTTTAAAAGGTCACATACACATTTTGAGACTGAATGTGTAGTTAATGTGTACATATGCAATTGTTGTTGCTTCTTCCAAAAGTGTTTGGTTTTGTCTTTTGAGATTACTTTTGAGATTGGAAAAAAACCACCCACATCCATCTTGTGTCAAGAGTTAAGGTTGGTATGTGGTGATGAAATATGTGTTTGTTTACTGCTTGGGCCATGTAAAATTGATCATGTTCTTAACATCTTTCTTTCCTTGCCTTTTGATGCTCGAGGCAAGTAAGTATGTTATTTGATTAGTGTTTGCCAGTGGGTTTTGATGCTGTTCCTGGGACTGGCAGTGTGGATATTTGTGAGGTGGATGTCTGCCACTGTGGATGACGAGGATCTGGGGATGGAGACCTGGTGCTTGCAGGAATGGCAGCTCTCTGAGGGACTCTCAGACCACAGTGACACTGCTGCCTTGCAGCCAAAATGCTTTTTCTGGGGTGGCTCCTGAGGCTTAGTGCAGCCTGGCAGGTGCCTGGTGTCACCAGGGTGCCTTTCATGGCCATGGCACTGTACAAGTACATCAAGGTGCCTCTTTGGCTGCTCCACAGCCATCGCCTCCTGGGGAGCTCGGCTTGCCAAAGGCCTGACATTTTCTGCAGGCACTGCACGAGGGAGCCAGGGATAAAAGGATTAATGGAAATGTCACTCTGCTGTAAGTCTTGGGCTGCTGTAACTAGGTACAGTAGCTGACAAGAATGAGGGATACTGTCTGAGTCCACTTGCAGCAGGGTTAGCTGCAGTGTGATGCATGTGTGGGGCTGGGGAACTTGGGATGGTGTGCTTGAGGATTGTTGAGTTACTGCTGCATGTTATCACTGCTGACCTGGTTTTCCTCTTCCTTTGCTGGATGCTTGGATGGTTTCAGGTGGAGTTGAGTCAATAAGTTGGAAAATGTATCTAATAAATGACAGAAGTTTCACTGCCAGGGAGTGCTGGCACAGGGAGGGGGGAGGACTGGCTGGACCTTTGCTGGGTCTGAGCAGCAGCAGGCATTTTTCCATGTGAAGCTTATGTACAAGTTGTTAGGACTTAAAGGCTGGATTTTCCCCCCTGCCTCTCTCCTCATCCTGAGTTAAATCCCAGCCTCCTGCTCAAGTGAGGTTTTTTTTCCACAGTGTCTTTCATCAAGGTTTTCTCCACTCAGATGGGCCAGGTAGCCCTGTCTTCTCCCAGCAACTTCTATTTCTGGTCCTTCCTTGGTGCACGCGCTTGTCTTCAGACCCCAGCTGTGCAATCACAAGCAGATCACTTATCCCATCTCTAATTGCAGGAGCTAAGGTTTGTGAGAGTTTAAGATAATGGTTCTGGATGAGGTTTGGCTTGTGTGTTTGTTTCCTCCACCCCCTTCCCCCTCACAGAGACAGGGAAGAAAGGTGAAAAACCCAGGAAGGGGATTTTTAGCTGTCAGCTGCACGAGTGGTAGACCTCAAAGTGCAGTCTGGCAAGGTCATGCTTGTCCTCTAAGGTTTGAAATTAGTTGTGGAAGTGTAAGGGGCTTGAGGCCAACCTAATCAGTGGAGGAACAGTAGGTGACAGGGAGCCAAAGGTATGGATCTAGAAATAGCTTTGGATCCCTCTTGCTTCTCCTTGAATGAGGGGTTAGGGCTCCATGGCTTCTCTGAGTGTTGGTGCTGTGAAGCCTATTACTGCTACAGAGGCAATTATTCCAAACTGTAACAGTAAGTTTTGCAACGTGGATCTATCTTTTCTGTCAATTGGGCTGAGAAGTTGACTCCTTTTGGAACAAGTACTGGCTGGGTGTTGAATAGGGACAGATGTGGGTCTGATCAAAACTGGGTATCATCTGGTGTCATTTTTTGCCCTCGCTGGAGGACTTCTCACTGAGCAAAGTTTCATTGGATTTGCAGTCCCATTTCTGTGAAGCTTTGACTGCCCTTTGGCTAATATGGGGATGGTCCTGGAGAACAACATGCACTGGATGCAAGGACCAGCAGATCTAGGCTGTAGAAAACTGAGTCCTTATAGCCAACACTTGTGGAAGTTAGTGTTAGCAGGTGGTGCAGGTGAATGTTTGATGGTGACAGAAAACCCTAATCTTTGGCTTGAGGCTGTACAAGAAAAAATCAGGATGATATGGTTCCTAAATTTGAGACATACAAACCATCTGAATACATATTTACTATGTTGCTGTGTTTAGCACAGCTTATTGATGAAAAAGTTTTGTATGCTCTCACACTCTCCATCCTTAATAGCGCAGGAATACTTTGGACAATTTATTTGAACTTGATAAGGGATTATATGTCGTAATGATATCAAGTTCCTCCAGGTATCATGAAAATAAGCAGAGGATACTAGAGGTTGTTGTAGTGCCTTGTGAGGAAGAATACAACATTATCACATTCTTCACTGGGCACTGGGAAGTCCACAGGAGAGTTCGGCTTCACAGTGCACTAGGAATCAGTGCACAAGAGAGGACAGGAACTATTTGCTCTTGGCCAAAGCATCCACCCTTCACTGGCTGTGGGATGGTAGAGCTGTGCAATGTAGGAGAGTAGGCTCCCAGCAGGTTGTGTATAGAGCTAGTCAAGTTGACATTTGCAGTGCCTGAGTCCACCTTTACTGGGAAGCAGGTACTTAAGAGACTGTGATTCCCTCTAAATGCTTTCCTGGGTGGCTGCGTACTCAACCAGCCAGTCAGGAGGCACTGTCGTGTGTTTGCAGAAGGTAATTGTGCACACCTTATTTATTGTGTAGTAAAGAAAACAAATTAAGGCTGTGTAATTATAGAGACAGACACACTTTTACATAAGGCTTAAGTAGTCAGATTTCTATTTAGAAAATTAATAATTGCTATTTCTTCCTGCATTCAGAGGCTCTTTTTAAATGGTCTTCTTGAGGTTTATACATGCTCTAAATTGGTTTGTGGACTGGCCAAGACAGCTCCTGTCAAAGAGCTTTCTGTCAGTGCTGTTTGCCAGAGTAAGGGTGGGGTTGAGGATCAAGCTTTCCCTTTCAGTCTTCATGCGAGTCTTAAAGCTGGAGATACTGAAGTCCTTTATGTTGAGTGTAACTGGGTTTTGAGTACAGTATGGTCGCATCACCTTCTGTTCCTCAGGCATTTTTATATATGTGATCCTGTCAGTTGTTTTCTCACAAAAACGGGTATTGGGAAAGATCTGAAAGGTCCTGGCAGGAATGTGCAGAGACATGCTTTGCCCGGTGAAAGGCTGAGCTGGCTGATCTATGGGCTTGTTTTCATAGGCAAACCTGAGCTGTGATTAATCTGGAGCCTCCTTGAACATCATCTCTAGGTTGTGTGTTCTGAGAATGGATTTAGCCTCACTGTCCTGGTTGGGTTCATGGCAGTTGTGAAGTGTCATATGAACTGGTCCCCTGATACTGTATGTATGTAGCGTTGACATTGGAATTCACAGAGATGCGTTATTGTTTTTGGGTTTTAATGGGAAAGAAACTGGGTTGCATCCCCTGAAAATTGAGGTGGCACAAGATTGCTGAGTTGCTATCTCCCCTCTTTGGTGCTGTTTCAGGACAGCACTTGAAGCCCTCCAGCAACTGAGGTCTTTGTGCTTTTCAAGGGCTGCAGGCAACTGTCTTGCAAGGCTGGCAAGGTTCACCTTCTTGGCTCTGTGTGTCTGGGGGCTTGATTGAGATCTTACACTAAATAAAGAAATAGAATGTTGTGGAGTGGTGTGGGTTGCAAGGGACCTTAAAGATAATCTACTTCCAACTCCCAACCCCCAGAATTTGAATTAAGTATAGCACTGTTCCCTCAGTCATGGCTTGAGGGTTGTTTTCCCCTGCTTTGTAGTTAATGTTCTATTGCTTTGCTCTTAGAGACATTTTTATGTGAGGAGAAGGGTTAAAGTCCCTCTCTTGCTTTCCTCCTGTAACAGCTCTAGGCCCTGTGACTGCCTGCACCCTCTGCTTGATTCTGGATGTCCTATTACCCTTCCTTCTCCTTTGTGATTATTTCTTCCTGTTTTGTCCTTTCATCTGTGCACTGCTGTCATATTCATCCTGTCAGTCTTCTCCTAACCCAAACTGTCATGTGTTAATTGCTCTTGATTTCCCATCCATACTCTCGAGTCAGGGCAGCCTAACAAGTCTGTGGGTTTCAGCTGGGGCACAGTATATGACTGTAAGCTCTTAGCTCACTGGGAGGATGAATTAAAATGCATTTATCTAAACCACCTCCTTGATAGTGTAATGAGTTTTATTTTGTGTTTGTAAAGGACTGAAAAGGAACTAAATTTCTCTGTGAATATAGGCAAAATAAGAAATATGAGATATTTCAACAGCCTTTAGTTTCCATTAGGTGAATCACAGAATCACTTAGGTTGGAAAAGACCTATAAAATTGAGTCCAACCATTAACCCACCACTGCCAAGTCCACCACTGAACTACGTCACTAAGCACCACATTTACATGTCTTTTAAACACCTCCAGGGATGGTGACTCAACCACTTCCCTGTCAGGCAGGGGTACCCTTTGATTCTCATTTGTAGTCTGTGTATGTTTCTGCTCCAGCCTCTTCTAGGAGCACACTTCTCTGTGCTACAATTTACTCAGAGAGGCATTTTCCCCCATGTGTCTCCAGTTCTTCTATGAAATGCTGGATGTCCTTATAGTGTGGTTACTAAATAAATAGCAGTAACATCTCCTCTGCTTCCATAAACTTTTTGAGTCTGCCTCCCACCTGCTTTGTTCCCTGGATGTCAGTGTAGTGCAGGTTCTTGCTGGTAGCGGTGGTTTGATGGCATGTTTATTCCCACTTCCTGCAGGTGACTGATAAGAAGTTAGCTGTAGTTTTTCTTTTTTCCTGAAGAGATAGGATTTACCAGCTATTGTGCACAAGGCCAGAGGAGAGACCAGTTCTCTTCAGGACTGTGGCTTTCCTTCAGGCTGGGTAGAAATCATTTGACCTGCATTCAGAAGGCTGGGTAACTAATTCCTGGCTGCAGGCTGCTTCACCTGGCTGAGGAGAACCTTTATTGTATTGTAATAGGAGGCAGAGTGGTAAGTTTGTGACGGCTATACTCTAGTGGGACCTGAGAAAGTTTCCAACTCCAACACTGTGCACCTTGTGGCAAGACTGGTCCTGCCTTGGTTCCCTGTCTGAAAACCTGAAATAACAACATTTGTGTTCTCTGCATTTATTTGATCTATTTGCAATATAACATCTTGTATGGCTTCTAGTGAAACACAGCCTTGAATTGTGGGGTGCTGTTGCAATGTAAGCTGAGTTATAATAACGCTATCACAAATATTTGTTGCCTGCTCAGATTCTTATGTTCTGTCTATCACTCTGGTACCTGGCTGCTCAGGATTTTCCTGTCGCTTTGTCTCTGCTTCCTTCCTTTGAAATGTTGAGATGTTCTTTCCAGCTGTGTTGTGTGCCTATGAGACTTATTTCCCTTTATGAAGTTTGATTGATTGACTTTTGGCAGACGTGTGAAATGGGCAACTGGTTTTGTGAAAGTCCTGTAAATTTTCCCTGTCCCTTCTAAAAAAAAAAAAAGTCTCTGGACAATGGTGGGGGTGTTTTGTATCAGGCTGTTCCTACATGGGTGGGTGTGTTTTTTGTGATGTTTTTACAAGGCTTGTTTCAGGTTTGGGTTAAAATATGAACTTTAGACAATTTGGGGATTGGGGGGGCTCATCCTCTCTGACATAGTCCTTGCTGTGAAACAACGGCCTGATGGATGTTTTGTTGTGAGCTTCCCTTCAAAGAGAAGCCAAACATTTCTCTAGGATGTGATCCTGAACACGAGGTGTAGTTGTGTCTTGGTTCAACCTCACCATATCTTCTGAGGCAGTACTTTTTGGAGGTACTCCAGAAACTGCCTCTGGCTGTCCTTTTGCTTGATGTTCAGTTTTAGATGTGGTGCAAAGCATGTCTTCCCTGCCTATGTCAGTGTGAGGAGGTGCTGCACATAGAGAAGGACTCTTCCCAAGAGGGACCTAAGGATATGGAAACCTGCTTGAAAGCTGCTGGGGGAGTGAACAATCATGGCAGGATGAGTGCAAGTTAAGTGACCACACAATATCTCACCTGGGATTTTTCTTCCCATGATACTGGTTTAATAACAGTATGATTGCAGGGCTTATTTTCCCTTTTTGATGTACAGGCAATAAGCACCAGGGCAGAAAAATAGAAGCATTAAAATCATATGTTATTTGAGCAATAAGATACGGCAGGGCATGAATGATGGGACATTAATTCATGATGGTGTGTGACTAGGCAAGAATTTAAATGTCATGGGTTAGGCAGTCGTGCATTTTATTAGAATTATAAAATTTTATTAGAAAGCTGGGTGAGAGGGTGGAGCTTCCCAACAACCCCCTCCCCTTATTTGTATCTAGGGGATGAGCGGTGAATTATGTCGGATGCAGGATACTGACAAGGCTGCCGGCAGGAGCCAAAGGTAACCGTGCTTATAGACTTGTTAGTGACTGAGGATGAGGATGTTCCCTGTCTGCTGTCGTCCGGCGTGCCGTGAGGTCTCGTGTGGCCGTCCCTTGGGATGCTCCCCAGGCAGCCCCGCAGGTGCCCATGGGTGGCCCGTGGGGTGGGGCGGTGCCCAGCACTGTGCGCCCGCGGGGCGCTTCAGCACCACGGACAGCGCCGGCCGGCCCCGGGCTGCCCCCGGCCCCCCGAGCTGCCCAGACCCGGCCCCACCCTCCAGCTTTACAGGCCTCCCTGCCTCCAGCCCAGCTCAACAGCCTCGTCTCCTCTGCCTGCAGCCGGGCTCCCTGCTGCCGCATCAGCTCTGGCCTCTCCGCTTGCAGCCTAGACCCAACCACCCAGTCTGCAGCCTGCGCCTCGGCCTCTAGCCTCCTGTTGGCCCTCCCTGCCTCTCTGATCCAGCCTCTCTGCCTACACTGGACCCTCATGGCTTCCCTACCTCTCTTAGCCCCAACCTGCAGCTTGGCCTCTCTGCATGCAGGCCATGCCTCCTTTGCCATTCTCTTGGAACAAACTCATTCCTCTTCCGGCCCAGGCAAGCCCCCTGGGCAGTGCATGGAACAGTGGCTGTGCAAACCTGGCTGCAAGTGTAAGTTGGGTCAAGCCCTTGGCCTGGTTTCACCGCCAGTGGTGCCTTTATTCTTTCATCTCTTCTGCGATGAAGCCAGTGTGCTGAGATGGCTGTTTGACAGATGCAGTACAAACTTTCTGAACTGCGGTGGCTCCTGGCACCGTCTTTGTTCTGCAGCGTGAATGGAGTCATCTTGCAGCATTGCTACCCGGCTGCTGTCTGTGGGTTTCTCACATGAGTAGTTCACCAGGAGATCTGTCATCCAGCTTCACTGCAACAGCAACCCATGAGCTTTGACTAAATGTTTAGGGTTTGGTTTTTTTTCTATTCACTTGTGTGTGTTAATAATTGTGGGTAATTTGCTGTCTCAGAGTAATGAAAGAATGCCTTTTGCAGTCTAAAGCACTCAGTGCTTCATGGTGATTAGTCTTTACATTTGAAACTGTTCTTCATGGTGACCAGTATTTGAAGATAAAGCGTGTATGAAAGATACTTCTTTTTAAGTACATCATGTATTGGGAGGAACAGAAAAAATATAACTGCCATGTCCAGACCTTCTTGTGTTATTTTGACAGAGCTTACTGTCAAAAACAAAACAAGTTTCCATTTTTGGAGCAGCAGTATTAAGTAAGAAGTGTAGCAAGAAGGCTTCACTGGACTCAGGCTCTAAGTCACCAACAGTTCCCTGTCCCCCTCGACCAAGTGTGTCTGGGACTGTGATAAGGCCCATCATACCAGGATTCAGGTGTAGCTCCAGTCAAGTCTCTTCTCAGAGCATTACTCCTGTAATTATTCCTGTGTGCTCAGCTGCTGCAAACAGGAGCATTTCTGCCCAAAAGGCGATGCTTGTGCTCAGGTGCGCTCCAGGCGTGGTCTGCCTTCCTGTTCCCCATGCCCACCCCATAGGCCCCTGGAGTGAAGCAGCAGCCTGGTGTGAGGCAGCTCCCTGCTTGATGCTGTCTGTCTCTTAGGCTGAGTGTTTTTCTTGCTGTTTGATGAAGTATATCTGGAGCATGTCAGCCTCACCTCCTGCTGTGGCCAGGAGCCTCCACACAGCATGGGAGGTGGCAGCTGCCATCTCTGCTGGCTGATGGTGTGGTCTCTTTGGTACCCCATTCCCCAAGCATGCACGTCCCCATGACAGCCCCTGAATATTCCCTAGCTCTTGTCCCTTGTGGTGTCCAGCTGCTGATCCCAGGACCCCTGTGCTGTGGTGCAGGTAGATCTGCCCATGCCAAGGTGGGGCAAAGCTGTAGGCTAATAGCAAGCTTTCTTTTCATTAGCTGGTGTAAACACAGCTCTTTGGCAGCAGCCTGCTTTTCTGAGCCCAGGAAGACCATTTTTCCTTTAATCTATAATTTAGTAAAGTGTCAAGCCACAGAATTTTTAACAATAATAATCAGCAGAGGAAACTTACTTATTTGCTGCAAAGGTGGATTTCATTCCAGGGCTATGGGGTAGGTTTTTTTTTATAACACTTCTCTTGAAAGAAATGTTTGCTCATACAACCTCCATTCCAGTGTGTCCGAGAGACCGACCCTGCAGAGCTCACCACTGCAGTTCCTGCTTGGCTCAGTGGCTTTCCAGCCCCTCTCCCACGCATGACCTGTGGGCCAACTGAACTGAGCAAGGAGAATCACAAAAATATAGTGAGGTGGGAGTGTTTGTGTTCTTGGTGAGGTGTAATGGGAAAAAAGGGAGTCATGTGTTCCCCATCTTTCACTTCCTCCTGTTGCTGTGCATTGCTTACATCTGCTTCCCAGACCAGCCTTTGTGGTGGATTTGACTGCTGAAGAAAAGCAGGGAAGGGCTTTTTTGTGATTACATGTAGCGCTTGCCTTCTGTCAGCCTGTGAAGATGCCAGTGGTGACTGGAGATAAAAAGTGGATCCATGTTATGGAAGGACCAGGGCTCCTTCCTGAGGTGCAGGAAGGCAGAGAGCTGAGCTCAAGGCTGGTTAAAGATGAGCAGGGGATGGGATAGGGCTGTGGGGAGGGACAAGGACTGGTCAAGAAAGAGAGGGTTGCAAGAAAGGATTAAAGCAAAGCATCATTAAGAAGGAAGGTTGGAATGGAGCCGGAGGGGGATGGAGTATAGAAAAGGTGATGGGGGGGAAAAAGAATCTGGAGAGAAGAGGAGAGGGAGGGTTTACTGGGGTAGGGAAGAAGCATGTGTGTGTGGGAGCTCTGCAGGGGGAAGCAAGTGTGAGGGAGAAAAGAGTTTGCTAGCAAATATGTGGGAACCATGCCTATGAATGAACCAGAACCTTCCTCTTCCCCTTTGATGTAGCTTTGGAGGCAATATTAGAATCTTCCTAATTATTTTTCTTGGACAAGTTTTGTGCTCATGATGATATTAATTATTCTTAAAGGTCAACAGCACTCACTTGAATCCCCTTCTGTTCTATCATGTAATCAGTTAATTAATTGGAAACCATTTAACAGTGTCTGCCGAGAGCTTAGCCTGCCTTATGCCCTGTTGTCTTGCTGTTGCTGGGAGATGTATATATGTGTGTGTATATATATATTCATATTTGTACCCCCTCCTTTCTTCAGAGGCTCTGCAGAGTGCTCAGTACCATTCTATCCCATTGCAGACTCTGGCATCTCTCCCTGAGCCAGGCAAATTGGGACTTGGGCCCAGCTGTTACTTTTCTCTTTGCTTAACCCCCTGCAAGAACAGTGTTTGAGATTATTCAGGGCTCATTGATTTCTGGGCATCCAAGTAGGTGGAGAATTTTTTTTTTTTTTGATAGAAATAAATTTGATGCAAGAGCTGTCAACAGCTGAGAGCACAGCCCTAGTTCAGGAGGGAGAGGAAGGACCAGACCATGTCCCAGTGCATCTGTGCTTGATATGTTGAAGTTGAGGCCCTTGTGTGGAGCTTGTCTATCTCTTGCAGTGCCTGCTTGCACATTTGGGGTGACCTTTCATCTGTGGTGGTACCTCCTGAGCACCTGTCTTTTCTGCTTCAGTGCATTCAAGGGGGAACTGGTGGGAAACACATGGGAGCTTGGGAGGATATGTGTTTGGATTTTGGTGCTATGACATACTTGGAGATGCTGGAAAATGCCCCCTGGGCATGACTCTTTTCCACCCTGTCTCCTTGAGCTGTGCTTTGCCACAACACAGAGCTCTTCTCTTGCACAGAACAGTTTGGCTTGCTCTGGGTCCAGTGGAAACCTGTGAGTAGGAGACACTCCCCAGTCATTCTCTGTTTCTAGTTTGAAGAAATATGCAGTTTGAAGAAAAGAGGCAGGATAAACCCAACCCCTCACTGGACCCACAGCTGCCAACCCTTGTTCTCAGTCGGCACACATCTCCAGTATTATTTCTGCATGCTGAAGCAGGAGAAAAGCCCAATGCACAGTTGTGTTTCAGATCTAATGCATCTAAAATTACTACAATTTGTGAGAGAAGAGATGAGGTGGGGGCAGAACAGCACTGAGGATGCCTCAGCTGAAGGAGACCAGCCGTGGGGAAGGTTTTTTTCCAGTTGCAGGTTGGTATTTCTTTTTCCTTGAGCAGAAGACCACCATGTCCCATGGCTGCTGCTGGATTCCATCCTGCAGAGAAACTGTCAGGCAAAGGGAAAGCAACTGTAGGGATGACTCAGCTTTTGACCTTTTTTGAGTCCTCTGAGAGCCCAGACATTTATAGGGCAGTGGGAACTGCACACAACAAGGGAGTGACAAGTGCAGTCCAGAGGGCCAGATTCCTGCTTCTTATTCACCTCAAAACATAGGGGACAATACTGCCCCATCTAATAACAGCTTCCCATCTGTACTGTGTGCTGACCCAAAACAACAACAGTAGGCTCTGAGGGGTGATTTGTCTCCAAAGCAAGCTTTGTGCAGCTGGGAGATGCCTCAGAAGAGATGACTTGGAGGGTGTGGAAACATCATGGGGTTGGAGATGGCCTTTAAAGTGTTTCTGGATGGGCTGGGATGAAGGCAGCAGCAGGAGGTGGCTTGTTGTGTTGGCCAAGGCAGCAGGAGGAGAGGCGTGGGGCGGATGTGCTGCTGGCGCCGGCTGTGGGAGCCCTGTGACAGAGGCGTGGTGCCTTACGCCTTCCCCCTTGCTCTGAAACTTCTGTTTTGTAATGCTGTTGCTTAAAGAACAATGCAGGATTCCAGCCCCTTCCACCTCCTTCAGCCCTGTTTCAGTGACAGTTGGGATTTTTATGAATCAATGTTGTGCAACTGGGAAATACAGAGGGGCTGGTGGTTCCTCTGCTGGCATCGCACCTCCAGGGCTAGTAGGTGTGCATGTGGAATACACAGGGTCTCTTCTTGTGTCACCAATGATAGTTTCTTGCTCTTCTCTGATGCAGGATGCTTTGAGTTTGGGAAATTACTGCAAATTTTGGCTCTAGCCCTAGAACAATAAATCATTTTGGGGGAATGAGATGATAATGTGATGGTATGTGCTGTGTGACATGTAGTTTACAAGGCACAGGACAGTACTTGTGGACATGAGAAAGGAGTTAGTTATGCTGTCAAAACTCTCAGAGGGAGATTGAACTTTGGAGGATTTTTGTTTCTGCTGTGTTTGGGGTCAGTAGAGATGTGGGTGTTGCTAAGGAGTTGCTTGAGGAGCAGAATGGGACTGTAGGTAACGCCAGGCCATGGCTGGAAGACCCCTGTAAACTGTCTTACTCCTCCATAGCACCAATACACACATGCTGGTGCTGTGCCTGGGCTGGTAGCACAAACAGGAGAACTTCTGGCTAGGAATTCTCAGGCTGACCAATTTACTACTGTCCTGTTCTGCTAACTCTGCCTTCTGGGTGTGCAATGCTTGCATGTGCTTGGCATTGGGCAGTGCTTTTTCAGGCTCTATCTCAAGCTCTTTCTGTTAGGGCTTTATGCTGACCTCTTGGAGGTTTCAACGGAGTCTAATATTTGCAGAGCCTGATTTGTGGGGAGGCCTGTACTGGGACAACTTCTGGGGCTTGGTGGGGTAACTTTACCACATTTCTTAAGGGAAGATAGTCTGGGGTTTTTTTGGTGTTTTTGGTTTTGTGTTTGTTTTCTCTTAATGAGCAAAGCTGCTTCCTAAAGAGGAAAAAGAGGAAGGTTGAAGGTCATGGCAGGCAACATGGGGACTGTAACATTGCTTTTGGAGGTCACTGGAGTTACCCGACAGGGATGAACAACCCACGGAGTGACTTTCCAGTGCTTCTGCAGTTCAATTCAAAAGCTTTAGCAGATTACTGGCTGCAGAAATGAAGCCAGGATGGAGTTTACCCCTACACCTATAGCAGCATATGAGGCTGCTGACACTGTCTTCTCCTGTGGCCACCAGCACCCAGCCAAGGCTCTAGTGAGCTCAGAGATGATGGGAAACCCTAAGAACACAGGGATATTGAGGGAGTCCCACACAGCACTGTAGGCATATCCAGTGCTGGGGACTGCAGCTGAGGATGTGCATCTTGCTTCTCATTTCTGCTGTGCTCCCTCAGCTCCAGCTGCTCTCTGCAGCTAATCCCTGCCTGATCAGAATTTTCAGAGTGGCACCGTGTTATTAAAAGGTGTGAAAAATTTCTCCCATGCAGAAGTAAATGTGTCAGCTTGGAAACCAGGGTGAGAGGAGGATGGAGATCGTGGAGGAGGGACAGGCATGGAGGGTCCCTCCCCAGCAGCAGTGTTTCTGACGTTGCGTTGGGCTGAACCGCATAATATAGCTTACAGTTTAATTACAGGGGCTCCTGCTTGTTGGTGTCATTAATGAGGTAACCGGCTTAATTTAGCTGAATAAAAATGGCTTTAATAGTGGAAAAACTTTTGGCTGCTGGGTAATTGAGGGAAAAGACAACATGCTCTCTTCTCTTACACTGAAGTCCACTTGTTCTGGGCTGCACAGATCCAGACTCCTCTTTTTCTCCCCTTTTAAACATGAGAGCTTGTTCAGTGGATGTACCTCTATGGTGGCATCTGTCACTCATGTGCTGGGACAAAATGGCAATGGTCACCTCCTCTCTCTTGCTGGACACCAGCAAGGTCTCTGCAGTGCCTGTGGGAGAGTGTGAAGGACACAGCATGTCCTTTCCTGAAACAGAGGACGATGGAGGGAGGGAGCAAGAACTGGGACTTTGCTATCACTCAGGGATAACATCCTGCCTTTGAGGTGTGCGTGGGGTTGCTGGTGAGAATATGGTGTGATGAGCCACCTGCAAAGCAGGAGGTTTAGGAGCACGGCTGCTGCGTCAGGATGAGAGTGGAGTGGTGTCAAGCCTGAGTCACAAGTGGGTTGGGTGTCTGCTGCTCTGGACCTGGTCCAGGTGAGCTCCATCCAAGCCCTTCTCCCTACCCAAATCCTTTGAAAACTGCTCTGGAGGCAAAAAGGACCCTGGCAGCAATTTCTAAAGGCTGTCTCTGTGGAAAATAGCATCTTGTGAGTGATGAAGAAAATGCCCCATGGCAAAGAAGCAGTTTGAATATGTTCCAGGACCGCTGATGGCAGGTCTGTCCTGAGACAGACAGGTTCCTTTTTGCTGCTGAGAAAAACACAGAGAAGGCATTTTGCTTCTTTCCCCCTGAGTTTCCTTGAAGGGTGGTGTGCAGTATTTATTACAGGTAGAGCTGATGCATGGGCTGTTATATATATTGTCTGGCTTTCTCCTCTACAGGACTGCTTCCACTTTCCTATAATTCTGCCAAATTTTAATTCTTTAGGCTAAAGTTTTCTGTGTTGGATGTCTGCCCCTATCTGAGTTAAGTTGTTTTTTTTTTTTTGGGGGGGGGGGGGTGGGGTGGTTTTTTCTTTCTTTGAAAGTTCAGCCTGTTAACATTGGACTGGTTTTAAAACAGCTGAGTTTGGTGGGGAATTTAATGCATGTTGAGCTCTGTGAGAGGAGTTTGGTAGAGTTGTCATCCCATTAAAGCCCAGAAAACTGCAGTGAACCTGTGGGGTTCTCACAGCTGCTTGATTTCTTCTTAAGCCTAGTCTGGGAGATTTTGTGGCATTTTTAATACAACATTTCATTTAATAATGTTGTGTACAAATGCATTTTTATGTAATTAGCCCAGAGACTTCAAGCAAGTGCATGACTGTCACTGAGTGGTGTGATGAGTCTCCTTTTTATAAACAAGCACTGAATTTCTTCATGGTCTGTAGTATCAGCCCAAGATATTCATTCAGCTCTGTTCCTTCGATATTACCATTAGAGCATGAGCACATGTGCCCCAAGCAAGTCTGCAGTTCTGTAATCCTAAATGCTCTGGTCTCTGTCTTGTCTTTTGTTTAAACCCACTGTAAAATCATATGAGTCAAACAGAGTCACAGAATAGCCGAGGCTGGCAGGGATGCCTGGAGAGCATCTAGTCCAACTGCTCACCACTAAAGAGCAGAGCCAAGGAGAGCAGGATGTTTGGGCCTGTGTGATGTTGGGTTTTGCATATCTCCAAGGATGGAGTCTACACAGCTCCTTTGTTCCAGAGTTTGACTGCTCCATAAAAAAGTTTTTTCTTAAGTAGAATTTATGGATAAGGAAACCTACCCTTTCCAAAGGAGAAGGTGCCTTTCTGTCTGCATAGGAACCTACTCTTTATGTAAGTTGATTTTTCTCTGTCTTCGATATTTGATTTTGGACTTGTCGTGAGTCTTTGCACAGAGGTTTTGTTGTAACTGGAGATACACGAAAGCTGGCGTTGTGCGGGAGTAGGAGGTGGGAATTGCTATTTGATGTGATCCAAATGGTTATGGAGGAGGATGACAGTGGGTTCTTGGCAAAGGCTGGAGCTTAGGAGATGAGCAGGGGACCGACCACGTGCCATGTGCTAGCAGAGGTCTTGGGAGCAGAGTCTGGAGCGGATCAACTGTTTAATGATATAAGCTAAACATGATCTCCCTTATTCACTGCACTTCCAAATGCTGATTTGTCTTTGGTTGTCCAGAATGGACACTGTGACAGTCACTGTGTACTACAAGCAGTACAGGTCTTGTTTAGAAATTTTGGATGCATGGCCTAGCTATGCATTTCTAATGAGAGAGAGCGCCATGCTTTGGCTTCTCTGCTGTTCTCCAGAGCCACACATTGTGCCTGCTCTGACAGTTGTGTGTTGTTTATTTCTCAGATTATTTTTGGAAAATGATTTTGTACTGCACTGTTTATAACAGACCCTGGGAAGCTGCTAGGTATAATGATAGAGCTGATTGCTTCTGAAGTGTTTTAATCTACTCAGATTGTTTCAGGCAGTGCTGTTTACCTAGGATCCTTATATTTGTGTCTCTTTAAAGTGGTGTCCAGCATGTAAAATACCAGGCTCCTGGACTAGATGACCAGTCAGACCCTCGCTGCCTTTGATAAACTTATGTTTCTTAGTGACCTTCATGTCCTGGACAAATTCCACCCCAAACACACCCCAGCCACCTGTTGCAGGCATCAGGATTTCCCAGGAGCTACTGCTCTGCACTGCCAACAGTGGGAGTGCCCAGGACAGCAACGGCATAGGAGCATTGCCCTTATAGCAAGAGGTTACAAATGTCACTTGTAGGGGGTTCCTTTCACGCACCCTAAGTCTTTCCAGGCATTCATGGTAGAGCCTTCCCTCTTACCCATGTGCATGTGGTACATTAGCAAACCATATTACAGCCCTTGCAATACCCATGTTGTCAAAGCATATTGTGGCACTCTAGATACAAATGCCCTTTTATTTTCACTAAAACACCTTGAGCAGCACTGACAGCAAAGCAGCAATACATACTGTATAGGCACAGGTAATAAATATTGCTGGCTTGGAATTTCTGCGCACGTTGGGCATGGGTTGTGTTTTACCACATCACACGATACAATGACAGCAAAGAAGTTCCTTCCCCTTAGCATAAGATAAACAACAAAAAAGCAACGCAAGTTTGGCTGTCACTGCGATGATCAGCAGCTCCATCCAGGAACACCAGGACTTGGCATTGCTTTCATTTCACAAACAGAAGTAATGGCAAAGACGCTTCTCTCTTTACTATCAAAAGCTTATCCAGAGAGTGTTTCATCTGAAGTTTTGTGTAGGCACATCACACAAATATTTCACCAGAATACATCAGAACTGCAGCACCGTTGCTTTGTTCACCACTGCACAGGAACTACTGATGTAGCCACTAGTCTCTGTCAGATGGGTTTTCATCCTGTTTCCTTTTATATATAATATATATATATGTTTATTCTAATATTGTCTTTCTTCTACCCCTGTCCCCACTGCGACTGAAGGGCAAAGCTTAGTCTAACAAGAGCTAAATAATGCACAGATACATATAGGTAACATTACAGCTTTGAAGTCCACTCTAGGAAGAATGAAGGCTCCTGTGAATTTGATGCTCTACTGGAGGTTATCTGGAGCTGGTGAGCTACCAGTATACAAAACGATGTCTTTTAAGGAGCAGCATTGTATTAGAAACTGTTGACTTGCTATTGCTTGCCCAATAGCAAGTGACAGAGAAGTTGTAAGTTTTACCTTCCTCTTCAGCCATGTGAAGCTGGATGCCCGACTCTGTGTTATCAGCTGTTTGCAGATACTTGAGGCACCTCACTTCATGGGCAGCCCTAAGGAGATGGATGACTAGATTTTTTGGTGAGTGGTTTGGAAAATGTCATCTCTTGCCAATGCCTGGGGTTTCCAGGCAGGACCTATTTCGGGTGCTACTGAGCATGTGCACAGCTGCTGTGGCCTCAGGGAGCTGGTGGGTCCAGGGCATCGGTGGTCTTCATGTGCTCCAACTTCTCCTGTGAGCCTTGCTACCAGTCACCAGCACACTGCCCATCTGTGCCATGGCCACTGCATGGTCCCTGGCACCAGGGAGGGGTGGTAGATCATGTTCACTGGAGGGAAAGACTTAGGCACACCAGGAACCTAGTCTGTATTTTTCATGAAAGAGTATTGGATGAAAACAATTTCACAGAACTAGCAGCAGGACTTGGACCAGGAACATACCACTGCTAGGGAGAATCCCTGCAGCTTGAGATGCCTCAGAGAACGTCTCAGCCAAAACTTGGAAATGGAATCTGACAATGACCTAAAAGGGATCAAAGCCAAAAGATGGTGTTAGATATGAGATGACCCAGGCATTTGAACGTATCTGCCTCTAGAATAAAAAGAAGATGGAAAGTATACTTTCACTGATGTTAAAAAAACAAAGCAAAAATACCAGTCCAGACTAGTAGAGGAGAAAGTGGCGTCAGAAGTGATGTGGGCTGAGGAAAAGCAGGGGCTTGGGCAGACTGCAAGAGGGTGGAAGAAGAAGGGGAAAAGGGCTATACTGTCTGAGAGATAATGGAAAATGTCTACCGCTATAGCACATTTTATTGTTTTGTTTTGGTTTTTTTATTTGGTTTTGGTTTTGTTTTTGTTTTTTTTTGTTTTCCCCCATGTGATTTTCATCTCCTCTAAGATCAATGGCCAAACTTCTACTGACTTTCTGCAGAGCTCACATCTCATCAGCTGATCCATGTCAAGTCTCCAGGGTTGACGCTCTTGAACTGATCAACCCTTCTGCAACCAGCTAATGGTATGCATGTGCCATTGCAAGAGGAGGAATACGTATGCTTTGGGAAAGGACCCCTATGGCAAGGTGAGAAAACCCCAGTGAATTCTCAGTGGTCCTCCCGTCCTGCCTGTCCTCCGCGTTGTGGTCAGGAGCTGTCCTCACACAGCTGGGTGCCCTGCTGTGGCCAAGAGCTGGCGATGGCTCCTGTGCTGCTGTGTGGGGAGCAGCCCAGGGACCTGTGCACATCTATCCCTGGTACATACTCCAGACAAAACAAAAAATGCTTGAGCTAAACAAGCACTGGGTTGGGGTTTTTTTTTATAATTGCATGAGCAGTTTAGGAAGTGGTGTGGTCGCAAAGGGGGTGTATGTGGAGGAATGTCTGACCATGCCATGAGGGAGAGCAGGGGAGAGCTGCTCTCAGGGCTGCTGCATGTGACCTGGCAGAGCCCCATCTCAATTATTTCCAGGCAGCGTTGTGGTCCCTTCGCAGCCCGTGGAGCCACCAGGCAGGCTGCCAACAGAGGCAGCAGTTTGGCAGGTTTATAAGTGCTGACTGCGTGAGTGTGCGGCCGGACATTTGTACCATATGGCACCCAAGAGCTAATCCGGGAGAGGGTGCTGGGCAGTGAGGGAGGCCAAAGCTGAAATGCCATTTAGAAGGGAAACATCAGCCCAAGTGGCACAGGGCCATAATGCCGAACAATGAAGGAAACTGGGTGTGGGAAGGGAGCTGAATGAAAGGAGGATGGTCGTGCTCCTGAAACAAGCCAAATTTCATTTCCTCCTACTGTTGTTATTGGCTGAATGCTTAGAAACACTGTTATGTAGAGCATAAGCCTATACTATAAAGATTGAAATAGAGATTTCAATATATATCATGTATTCTGTATGCATGTATTGCTCTGCTCTGGGAAGCCTGATGCAGAAAAAGCAGAGGTCTCTGGGAAGAAGACATTTTTACGTCTGCCCTGGGACAGGGAGCTGATGTTGATGGCTGCTGCTGCACTGATCTGTGTGTAGGGAATCTATTGATCTCAAGGGGCACCCTCATCTGGCAGGATGGGAACCCTGAACTTCAGCTGGTGTTGACTGTCTTGGCCCTGGGAAGTCAAGTAGATGTGCTCCATGGTCATCTTGCCTTTGAAAGGACGTTCTATCCCTCAAAGCACAATTGTAAGAGTTTTCATTTACAGCCTCGTTATATTAAACAAATGATACTGTGTAATCCTTTGCTCTCTGCTCTTGGGCTCTAATGGATAGTGCTTGTCACAGTTATTGATTTTTCTTCTCTTACAGAAATCTAGTGCTTCAGGAATATTGAGTCATGTTATTATCCAGACAGGTGCCAGCCCTCTGAATGACAGACAACAGACGGTTGTCACTGTAAACACTTGATAGCTGGCAAAAAAAAACCCAAACAAACAAAAAAACAAGGAACAAGAGTGTCATTTATCCTCTAAAATACTATAAATAAAATATAGACTTGGTAGTTCTTTCATGCCTAAGCTTATAAAGGAGATAGGATTTGTCACACTAGAATAGACTGATTTCTTGTGTGTTCCCCTCACTGTGGTGGCTGTGACCAGATGCATTGGTAGATGGTCCCAGCAATCTGATCCCCACCAGGAGTGGGTTATTCCCAAGTTCATGGGTTTCAGCTGAGCACGGTAGGAATGTTTGTACTGACCTGGGCACTGCTGATGTCAGAAGCTGGGAAACTTCTCAGTGCTCCTCTCCTACTTGGAATATCACTGCTGTGTTGCAGAGCTGTCTTGGATGAAGCTGTCCAATATGATGAGGGGCTGCAGCAATTTTAAACTCTCTTGAGGTATGGAATTTTTCTTCTAATGATCATTACATTCTTGCCCTCACCAAATTTCATTTTCCACTGTGTTTTGGGTTGGTTTGTTTGTTTGCTTTTAGATACCAGTGAAGGATGGTAGTTCTGCCCATCTGCTGTGTGCAGAGCAATGTTGCCTCCTCCCAGCACGATGGTGCAGAGAGAGCTGTGGGGATGGAGCAGGACGGTGCAGCCTGGCCCTGTCCCAAGCAGCTCTCAATGAAAATTTATCAGGATATGGAAAGATCATTGTGCTTCTTCTCTTGGTGAAGGGAAGCAGGAAGCACACAGTGCGTTCTGCTTAGCTATGTATCTCTATTCTGTTTTTCCCAGAAAAACTCAAAGTGAACTTAAAAGCAGAGAACACCCAGAACTGGCTGCCTGGGTAGAGAGTGAAGAGCTCCAGCATGGTGGCCTGTGCTTGAGTGCTCGCAGGCTGCCAAGCGGTGGGCTGTGTAAGAAGCGGGGCTGCGTGTTTGCAGCATTGCCTGTGTGGGCACTGCCTCGGGGACAGAAGTGACGCTGTGGCACTGCTGCACAGCACTGCCTGGGCTGTGTGCTCACGCCCAAAGTGCTGGAGGCCATCTCATCTCCACCACAGCTCACCCAGCTTAATGGCTTCCTACAACATCTCCTGGTTCAAAAGAAACTACCCCAGCTCTACTACTTTTACTTGGAGAAGGTGGTTAGTATGCACATCATTTCTGTATCTACACAGCACTTGAATAGCCTTTGCCTTTTCTTATTACACCAGCGAATAGCAGGCTTACACAAGCAAGTGAAATCAGCTTCTACATCAGGAGGAAGAGAAATCTGTAGCTGTTGGGAAAAACCTTTTGGGTATTTAGACTTGTTAAATTATCTGAAGGAGTTGTTGGTTATAATAGCACAGTTGTCCATGACTTGCTGTTTAACAGCATGGTGCATCAGTGCCCATGATCCCACGCATCACTGGCAATGCAGGCAGTGTTGGTGAAGGCTCTGTGTGTTTAAAAATACCTGTGGGGTGCCTCTGTCCTGTTCCAGTTCCTTCACCTCATAAAGCAGCTTTTTTCCTCCAGCTCTGGGCTCTGCATCCTTCCACCCATCAACCTTCAAGAGGTCTCATCTGTTTGGTTTTTTTTTTTTAAAAACAGTTCTGCTGATGCTTCCTCACGTATCTCCCCCTCTGCTTCTGCCTTCTCAGTGCACCTGACTTCTTCCTTGGTCTCGAGTCCTGTCTAAGCAGAGTAGGTGATTTTACCTCTTGGGAGCCCCCGCGTAAGGGTGAAATGTAGGTACCTGCATTGACTAAACATTTGGGTTTGGGTATAACAAGGAGGTTTTTGCAGGCTCTTCCAGATGCCCAAGTGGTCAGGTTATCTTCTTTCTTGCTTGGATGTCTGTCAAAAGAAGCAACTGGCTGGTTTTACAATATCTGCTCTTATAAACTGTGCTGCTAATTGTTCATTGTTTACATATTTGTCTTTGCTTGATGTTTCCTCTGCTGTTTCGCAAGGCAGACTTCTCAGATAGAAAGGGAGCCCCTTAGCTATTTTTCCTCTTGACTAAATCCTTTATGCTTTCTCACTTCTCTTTAACAGTCCCAGAAAGGAAATCTTCCAGGGAAATAAGTAGCTGTATATATGTATTTCAATCAGGCCTCGTTTGCACCCACATATTCAGCCCTTGCTGGCATGGTGTCCTTGGTTATCCCTACACTCAGCACATCGGCCAACTGCTCTTTGAACTTTCCTTCCCCTCTACTCCCGTAAGGCATCATTCCCTCTGCTGCTGAGAATGGGCTGCCACCAACCCTCTCCTCAAAATGTGGGGGGCATGGAGATGGAGGACAGGGCGTAGTGTCTGGCTATCGGGGTCACACAGCAACAACACGTGCTGCTCAATGAAACCAGTGCTGGATCCTGCGCAGGTGACTCCAGATCTTTAGGTGGCTTCAGCTCCTCCCTTCTATGAGCTGTATCTAGACATGTCAAGGAACACCTTCCTTAGAAAAGCTTTGTCTGTCAAGGTGGAAGATAAAACATATTAACTATCATTTGTAAAACAGATTTTTGAACCCCACCAAATAATCTAAATACATGAGGAAAAAAAATTATTTAAAAAAAATAAATGCTAAAGCCATTGTGGAGATTTAAATCATAAAACTTTAATCAAATTAACAAGTTCAAATCTAGATATAGGCTATTTCACTGAGCTTTAATGTATTTCCCCTTTAGAAGATACTCTAATTTATTACTGCTTAAGTAGAGGATACAATAGTTTGCATAAAAAAATGGAACTGGAGGCTTTTTTGCTGTACTGTGGTGCTTCAGCCACATTTGCCATCAGAGTAAAATGTCTGTCTCTCTTGAATTCCCAAATTCTTTTTTACAGAATGGTAAGTTTAGGCTATGAGCTGGGATTTATGCGGTTGTTTCTGAAATTGGTTTTGAAAGCAAGCTACAATAAAAACTTCATTATAGGACCGCAACTCCTTGTCCTGAAGGAAATGAAGCCCCTTTCAGTTTTTGCAAAGGCATCTCACCTGAAGGCACTGCCTGGAATATTTTGCAGATCGGCGTTTCTGTTTGTTGATTCCATATTAAACAGAATAACCAAGTGTGTTGAAGGTAAAGCCCTCGTTTAATTAACCCTCTTGGTGTAGTACCATGTGATTAAATGTGACTGAGCTGCTCCTTGGGGCTTCTGCTACTGAAAATACTAACAATAATCATTTGTTTTGTTTTTATATTTAAACACATTATTGCATAGCTTGGTGCAGAGATAATTACCAATTTTATCTCCTGTGTTTTTCTAATGTTCATTAATAACAATAAAGGGTTGTAGGTTAAAAACTCATTTAATTGCCTTTATGTTAATGACATTATGAATAGCCTTAGCTACAAGATTCTAATTCTGTCCAGTATCCTGTTTCTCAGTAAAACCCCAGGAGAGCTGCTCATTTTATCAGCATTACTGATTCAGAGTTTTTCCTTGCAGGTGGGTTTTTGTACATAATCAGAATTAATGCACAACACATTTTGCAAGGAACAGAGTAGAAGCTCTCTGAATAAGTAATTAACTAGAGTGCCCAAGGAAAAATGCCTGAGCAAATTTTTTAGCATATTCATAAAACATTAGGAACAGTCACAAACACAGTGGAAACAATTTACTGATAATATGCTTTCATGCCATTTTCTAACTCTCTTCTTTTTTTCTCTCCTTCTCTTTCCCTTTTAATGAATGAAGTAAAAAACCTGGAAAGTTCAGTTCTCATTAAGGAGCACCTGCCCTCGGAACAGATTATATTTCAAGCTGCACTAGACAAGGACTTATTGGAAGATAAATGGAAGTTAATACTAGGCTTTTTTAAAATAAACAATAAATAGACTTTTCTCTTCCATGTACAAATAGCCTCTTCTCTACACCACCTTCTTGGTGCTGAAAGACAGACGGAAGGAAAGGTTATCTGAGTTACTTCTGTGTCTAATGATAATT
>JANIJG010019995.1:0-22917 GCA_024611175.1 Megaceryle torquata | reverse complement strand
TCTGAGCAACCTGCTCTAGTTGAGGATGTCCCTGCTCTCAGCAGGGGAGTTGGACCAGATGACCTCTAGAGGTCCCTCCCAACCCAGACATTTCTATGTTTCTATGAAGTTTTTACATCAGAAAATGAGGCATTAAAGAAAGTGGTAAAATTCTAGCTATTAATACTTATAAAAAGAAACTTTATGCCTGGTCAGAAATTTCACATGTAAGCCTAGGGAGGCTTGAAAGCTATGAATGTAATGCTACATAGACCACCAGAGCTACCTCATGAGACTACTAAAGGTTAATCATTTAACATTCAGGAAGTAATATAAAGCAGAAGTCTTATTAGCTCTTAAGCTCCCCCCCTTTGCGGGAACTGCAGTCTTTCATTGCATGAATCGACAGAATTATTTTTTTCCTTCATTTGTACAACACAATTAGTTCATGCTGAACTTATGCCTGCATGACTGTGCTTATAATAAGATATAAGTGTATTGGTAATATTCAAAAAAACCAAAACAAAACCAAACCAACCAAACAAAAAACAACAACAAAACCAACCAACCAACCAACAAACAACCTCTTGAAAAACTTTTCAGGACATCTATGGAATTAGTATGCTTCCAAAAAGAGTCAGACTAGAACAAAGCTATAGGTCTTATTTCAAGGGAACCTTGTTGCTTAGGCTGCTGTGGTTGAAGTTCATAAAAGCTCTAGATGCCTACGGTCAAGCAGAAAGACACCTTGTGGGAGTAACTGCTTCCAAGACTAGACAGATGTGAGTAGGAGAGAGAGGCGATTTGGGATTACAATCTTGTTCTTCAAACAGCTTTGTTTTCCGTTGAATCCAGTCTTTTAATTTCACCATCTCTGAGACAAGTCCTGCATAGGCTTGGAGGTTCTAAATTTTGCTCTTCCAAGGAGGATCCCATCCCAGGTAAGCAGAGTGATTTGCATCTCTGACAAGTTCTACATTTGTTATATTGGCAGATGCTATTCTGTCCGTTTAGCCACAAAACGTATTTACAGCTCTGAAAGTTTAGGAAGGCAAGACCTGTATTTATTATGCCCACCAATTCTTCCTTACGGGGACATGTGAGAAATAGACTATCAGTCTGCTACTATTTCTTTTGCTCTTTGGTTCCATTTACTCCTATGATATTGAATATCTGTACTCACCAGTTACTAAAGATTGAAGTTACAATGTTTTTATGTTTTACCAATTAAGTTACCTGATATTAGCTGTTACCTAGTAGTAGCATTCACATTTGAAGTTCTGATTTAAGTGGTTTATTTGCAGTTAGCCAAAAACCACCCATTCTCTGCCTGAAGGGTGAAACTGAATTGCCCCTTTCACAAGTTTAATGTTGATTAAAACAAAAATGCGACCCTACAGTGAGCCATTCCTGTACTCTCTTAGTAGTGTCACAGTAACCCGTCTTTCACCCTGATGTCCATATGCCAGAGTCCCCACTGGAACTAGGTTGATACCAAGAGCTGAGGCTAGTTTAACTTCCAGGTCTATTCAGGTCTTAGCAATTCTACAAAGAAAAGGATTGGCAATATTGTGGACTACCTATTACACCCTGAGGTGTGAGCCATTCTATAGGTTACAGTGGCTATCTGAAAGCAAGATTAGTGATGTTGCTGAGCACATTAAAATGATAGGCAATCACTGTACACCTTTTTGTTGTCTTTTAGCAGCACTGAATTACTTACCATCCACAGGAGCTGTTGCATGAGAAACACTATCTGCTGACAGCGACAAGCAGGACTGCTCCTGTCCCACCTCCCACTGCAATACCTGCTCACCACTTCTCAGGTCTGCTGCTGTTAAAGAGCAGCACAGGCTGATGCTCTTTAAGAGCATCACAGAAGGCGCTTTGGATTTGGAACAGTTCAGTTTCTGAAGAGCAGAAGAATAGCTTAGATTAATTAAATTACACAAATAAGCACTTTAATAAAGTCATCTAATGAAATGAAATGAGAAATGAGAGGCTCTCTCACTTTATTAAGCCTCTTCCTTTCGAGAGAGGCTTTTTTTATCCCCCAAGGGCTGGATTTAGAACATGCCTTGGGACCAATTGCTGCCTTCTCAATTTTCTCCTCTGCAATCTCATGACAAAACAGAAGAGGGTTTCAGGCTGCTTTCTAATTTACATGCAAGAGCAAGTCAACAATTTGCCTTTTGGCACACGGTAAAATTTCTGGAAGCTACTCCACATTTTTATTTTTTTTTTAATTTTGTGTATGTGTCATCAATCTGGTCAGTTGTGTCTTGCTTTGGGAATATGGGATGCTTCTCCCTGACTCTATGAGGATTCCTGCAAGTCAACATTAAAAGTAACAGCCCAAGCTCCCACCTGTCAGTGTGTAAATACACCTCCTCCAGAGCAGACAAGTGTCTGCAACACACAGTGCTTAACCTTGCAGGCAAAGCTTCCCAGCCACAGATGCTTTATGCTCAGGACCACATAAAACACATTTGTCCATGATTGCTTGCACGGATACAAGGCCAAGAGTCAGACTCAGTCCTTGCAGCATTGCAAGCTGCATCCTACTGTCATGTTACTTGTTCAGCCTGTGAGAAGACCAAAGACAGGTTTTGGTCAAGTTCTGTCCTCCAGCCCATCATTTGGTGCTCTCTTAGATGTATGCAAGAACAAAAGGGGTTCTGTGATACCTCATGCAAGCAGCACCAGAGGTTAAAGTCACGGGGAAAACACAGCTAATGTGATGCTGATTTGTATTGATTGAACACCTCCTCAGGACCTCACAAAAATCCCACATTCAAATGGGAAACAGGTGAGAAAAAAAATGCAACCAGCCAGAGGCCCTCCAAGCTGGTAACTATTTCTGATCATTTTCCAGGTGCATCTACTTTGCTGAGTGCTTGTGTAAAGTTCTGTGAAGTCAAGATGCTATTTGGAGAAGAGAAATTCAGTTCAACCATGTAAGTGAGAAAAGAATCCAGGCCAGATGCACTCTTTAATTCTGAGTAATGATACTTTTACCAGGAGCATTGAGGCACAAGCAATGAGAGACCCAGGAGAGCAGGAAGGTACAGTGGATGACAGCAAGATCCTAACAACACCATTTTCTTCATATAAGGGAAGAAAATCTATATAAATCCTATTTAGAGCAAACTGCAGAGACCTGTCAGGTTACACCCTGTGGCTTGTGCAAGGTTTGCACAGTGGCAGAGTAGGAAACATTTGATTTTTGTTATTTGTTTTCTGTTATTTCCAGTATCATCCCCAATATTGTTCCTTACCTCTGTTCAGTCCTGCTTGTGCTATGGGAATAACATTTATGGGCTGTGCATCTCTTCTTCCTTCATGCCCTCTCAAGGTGTGCCTGAGCCACCTAAGCACAGCAACCCTTCTGAGCAGCCCAGGCGAAAAACTGGCTCTGGAGCATTCCTGGCATGTGTTTGCTCTGGCTGTGTTGAGGGCACAGGAGGAAGGAAAATGGATCAACCAGCTGATAGAGCAGCTGACATAGTAAGGATTGCTGGGGGAGAGAGGAGGGAAAGAAGGCAGGGCTGGGTGGAGAAACCAGTGGAAAGCTGATGAATATCATAAAAATAAACACAGCATTTCTATTTTCTAGAAACACAGAGGTGTGTGTATTGGTGTGCATTAGACAAGGCTGTGCCATGCATTTAATGAGTTAGTTTAAGAAGATGTTTTTCTAAGATGTCTTGTGGCTCAGGACAAGGTGAGACATCAGGCACTCACCATAGACCAGTGTTTTCTATGTTGTTCTGATCAGGCTGTTGCTAACTCTGAATCACAACAGCATCTGATTCATCATTTCTCATACATAGTGGTGGGAACATAAAATAGATTGTTTGTTTTTCTCAGCCATATAGTTTCTTCTCACTGGCTGGACTTAAAAAAAAAAAAATGGCAGCTACAAAATTTGTCATCACCATTGTGTGAACTACCTCTAAAACCTAAGAGCTTTTTAAAAACTAGACATACAAAATCCAAATGATGAGAGCACACTAAATCAGCAACCCCACTCTCATTGCTAATGAGCCAATAAACAGTGTGACCATCTCTGAACCACATTTGCATAGAAACTCTGCCATGTGGTGCCCAATATCTGCATCCCATGGAGCTTGCTTCCAGCTCCTCTTCAATCCAAAGTGGAATACAAACAGTAACTGATGTTGGTAGAAGAGTCTGAAAATGTAAACTGTTGTGCGAGTGCTGCTGCTTTCATCTCTGCTAGACAAGGGTCAAATATTTGGCAAGAGGCCTTTTTTTGCCTCGAACGATTCGTACTTTTAGAAATCACAAAGCTTCAAAACAGTGAATGAACGAAACGAAGAAAACCCATGAGCACTTAGAGGTGGGAAAGGTTATTTAATATTATCAAAATACACTTGAATCTCTATTAATTTGCTGCTTTCCCTTCACTTTTTTGCTTACTGACTTGTTGCTCTTTTTCACAGAAGGATGTGTCCTAACTCTCTTCAGGTAATCTAGATGGACTATGGCTTTCCCTGCCTGGACAGCCTTGAGACAGGACACAATTGTGGGATGATGAGGAGCACTTCAGCCATCACTGTGCCACTCAACACACTGCTGGTGCCAACAACCATGACCTCCTTTCTGGTGCCCCTAAATCCATACTTCCCCCAGTTTCCTGCTCTGAAGGGAAATACCACCACTCTCACTCACCCCAGCTCTCACTGAGCTGAAGGCTCAGTGACCTGGGCATGTGGCATAGGTGAATAGCTAGGCTATCAGCTGAGGCAGGGCCCATACCATATCTGGTATATTCTGTGGGTTTGATCTTACAGTGACAATCCCAGGAATGGCCTTGGAGCAATATAAATAAGCAGAAGAGGCACAAACACTCGTATGCCACACAACTACAGTCTGGAGAGAAGGTCAAACAGAAGGGAGAGGATTTGGGGAGTTCTGTGCAATTTTTAACTTAAACACAAGAAATGGATTTATACCACTCCGAGAGTAAGTAAAAATCCAGATAACTAGACACCAAAATTTACATTTTTACTTCCCCAGTCTTCTGAAAAAAATCAGTGTAAGAGACTGTCATCACTAAAACAACCAGCAGCCTCTAAAGACATAAAAATCTTCCCTTTTGCTGAAAGGCACTGCCATTTCCACACACACCTCTCAAATCTTATTTATTATGGCATTGGCTGATGCTGGCCAGCAATATAATAAAGCACTCATCAAATTATTCACTTGGAAAACATTCACAATCCAAAGTTTTACTTAGAATATATATATATAAAACTAAAGTCCCCATGGACTTGGACACAGAGAATTCACTTCACATGACTGTTTTGTTGGCCAAGTGCTGGATTGCCATCTACTGGAGAGTAAAGAAATAAAATCCAATAAACAGATACTGCATAGTAAAGGAACTGTGTTGCCTGTGCATTTTTTGGCTTTAATTTTCCCCGCTTCCATGCAATTCATCCAAGTCATTCATGGCCTATAAAATTGTTAGTTGTTATGGTAAACAACTTCTGGTCTTCACTATCTTCAAAGTTAGACCACATAAATAATACTTTTAGGGTGAGGCACTTAAAAAAAAAAAAGTTTCTTCCAAATGAACATATGTGGTCCATTCAGAGCTGGAATTATTAGATAAGCAGCCAGGAAAAACAACAAAAAAAAGTGTTTCTGAGGATTAAAGCTTCCTTAGTCCTGAATTCTGTATAAAATTACTGCTAGCAGAATTTATACCAAAGGCAGATTAAAATGTAATACCTAAAGCTTTCTCCCTCTGTCCATCTCATCTTGCCTGTGTAATGAATTTGTGTATTTAAGCTACTAATACATAGTAACCTCTTGCTGCCTTCCAGTTTTGAGTTGATTTGTTTGTTTGGGTTTTTTTAAACTACAGAGTCAAATATTCTTAGAAGGTAAGAAACAGAAGAACTAAAATGGGTGGTACAGCTTCAGCTCACTCTACCAAGCACTCTGCAACTCCTTGGATGAGCCAAATATGTTTCCCACAGGATGCTCCTCTCAATTGCTGCAGAACCTAACTTGGCATTGACTGTCCAAGTAGCAAATTTAAAAGAAGGAAAACCAAATAATTCTGTAGGACTATGGACAGCATTACTGAGGAAGTTTGAGGCAGATACCAAATGAGGGAGATCTGTACAATAAGAGGAAGAACAGTTTTGTGGCTATGTCAGTTGAGGCTGGTTTGAGTCATGCCTGTAACTTATAAAATAGGAAAAAACACAGATACTTTGCTTAAAAAGACAGATGAAGGGTATTGAAGGGCTGGCTGTGTTTCAGGAAGAACATGCTCCAGCTACTGCAGCTCTTCTGAGTCCTTCTGCCTACCTGCACCCCTGCCTTTCCCCCATCTTTCTTTAGGTCTGTCCTGTGCCAATCACATATTTTCACTCCCCCTTTTCTCCTCATCACCTCTCCTTGCTTACCTTGTCATTAGATCATTTACTGAGGTGCTTGTTCCAGCCTATTCCTCTCTGCTCTATGATCCACAGCCATGAGTATTTCATCAAGACAATCTCTCATTGCTGCTGAGGCTCAACTGGTGCAGTAGGAGAAAGGCTTATCAGGCACCGCCCCGTTCAGATCCTGAAGCGTTACATGGAGCACGGAGGCTGCAGCCAGAATTAAGATTTGCTGTAAGCTTCTAAATAAATAAATAAATAAATTTCTCATGATTTAACCATTACATTCTAGCAATCAAACAAAAATCACAGAAGTCATGAGATCCAGACTTTGCCCACAGACCTGATCCAAAATCAATAAGGCAGCAAGTGGTCAATGACAAAAGAAGGCATAGGTATTGTTGAGGGCATTATTGTTGTTGATGATGTTATTATATAACCTTCCTTTTTTTTTTTTTTTCTTTTTCTTTTTCTTTTTACATGTTTGGATGATTTTTCTTCGGGGGGAAATAGATCAGTATGCACCATAGCCAGAGGAGTCCAGCCTCCTGGGACTGGTCACTAATACTTATTAGAATAGTGTTTATCACATTAATTTGGGGGGTTCTTTTTCAGGAGAAAGTACATTTCTGCTAATCTCCTTTCCTTCAAAACAAAGCATGTTGGTTTTATTCTCTATCTTTCACACAGGGCATGCTGTATCTCTTTGAAGAAAATCTACCATACCACCTGACTTTGATCATATTCAACTTTGTAGTAACCCTTAAGACACAGGTAAATCTCAGTGCTAAGCAATGTATGACTGAGAGGGAAGAAAAAAAAAAAAAAATTTTGCTATCAGTCCAGTTATCCTCCAGGCTCCAAGTCAGGAGATAGTCTATTGGTTCAATTTTCTGTGCAGGAGCTTGGATATTTTTCTGTTTTGATGAGACTGTATTTCTTAAAAACAAGGAAAAAAAGCCAGACAATGTGAGGAGCCATGGCAGTTTCCAAGCAGTGCTCTAAGAGACAGTGTGCAAGAGACAGAAACTCCAGAAAAAAAAATTATATTTCTTTTGCCCAATAACTTTTCTGAATGGCATCAAAAGAAAAAAGCTTTGCAATTCACTGATGTAGCTCCATGCCCTTTTATTTGCTTTGTGCAGCACCCACAAGAACCAACACCATGTGACAGCCAGCCAGGCATCCCCACAGCCACACTGCCTGTGCCATCCCTGTGCCACTGCAGCCCCCTCCCAGCCAGGCGTCCAGGCAAGGGCTGTGCCACAGCTGGCAGCTCCCCCTGCCCACCAGTGTTCATGGCTCAGCCAGAGCCCAAGCAGCCTCCAGGTGTGACAGGCAGATGCAAAACTGGGGAAAGCCCCTTGTCTGCATGAACAGCTCCCTGCACTTGGAGCTAGAAATCTGAGCTTAACAGCAAATTATCACTGTCTTGAGTTTGTGTCTTGCTGCTAGTGGCTACTTCACACTTGTCTGAAAATGAATATGCATGTTCCTATTGCCTGATCCTGAGCCAGCTCATACCTCCATCTATGGTATGGATAGGAAAACAACTAGCCAGCTATATCCCTTTTGCAGAGGGAGTGGGAGAATGATAAGGCTGTGAACTACTTTTTACAAAACCTTTTGAGTCTACAGCCAAATTTACATGTTGTTTCTTTAAGTTTTCTTACTTTCTCTGTGGGCTGTTTTGAACTAAGGCATGCACTTCTACCCATGTTGATTCATCACAATTAGAAGTCAACTTATGGCTGGCCCTGTGCCATAATGAAGTCCAGCTTGATATACCTTGATATAATCACCTAGACATGGTTTTGTGTATTTTTTATTTATTCCATGCAACCTTTGCCTTCGGTGCTGTGTCTTGAGGACAAAAAGACAGACTTTTCCTAGCCAAAATATGCATATTCATCCCTCCTTATCCACAAACACAGTACTTCCCTGGATGCTGTCCTCATCTAATTCTTCCAGGGCCGCCAATGACCCCAGCCATTTTCTTTTTTGCTACTATCATTGCCCCCACCAGTACTTTCCCTGCACAATATTAAACCTATTTTAGAGCCCCCTGGCTTAAAAATTAACCTCCCAGAGTTCCTACCCCTGATAACTGCCCCTCTTCTTCCCCCTCCACAATGCTAGTCCTACCAAGCAGGCTGTCTTGTGCTGTCGTAGGGGCACCTCTTTAGAGTGGCACATGTTTTGGGCAAACCTCACTCCATGCTAGGGCATGTCTAGGAGTGCCTTGGCACAATCGGAAGAGTCCAAGAGGAAACTTCTGGACTTCCTGTAAGGCAAATGTGAGTCCCAGTGAATCGGGGGGGGGACTCAATTATTTCAGTATAATTATCTGACCTAGTAATATTTAATTGAATAACTTCCTTCTTACCAATAGCTGTGGAGTTTACATGTTTTTTCTATGTCTTACCTAAGGTCACTGCTATCTCAGAAAACAATGTTAGAACTAAGTTGTACAGGACGAGTACAGAGATGTTCAGTGCAGCACAGCTTTCCCATGAAGAGAGACTAAGCAGCTCTGACGTATGAAGGGAGAGACTGAGGCAGGATAGGGTAAAGGCCCATGAAATGATGATGGCCAGCAAAAATGTGAATGCAGAACAGTTTGCTCAGGGTCTTCACAACACAATGAACCACTGATACTAAATCAGCAAGAGGAAATAATTGTTCATGACAGTGTAGATAAATTGTGGTATTATTCCTTACAGCAAGCTGCTTCAGAGGCCACAGAAATTAAGGAACTGAAGATACTGTGGCTAACAGCTTCATTTATGGCTGCTAAAAAGATTATAGTGTGAATGCAGGGTTTACATCAGAGCATAAACCACAGACAGCTGGGAGAGTGTACAGGGCAAAAGGTCTCATACTCTTTCCATAAAGATAGTTTAGGATGCATCTGAAGGAAAGATAGCAAGATGAACAAACCCTTAGTCTAACCTAACACAACTGTTCATATGTTAACGCATTTGGGAGGCTTGCTGGTGGACTGGAAGGTGCAGCTTGTACTTTCCTCATTGTATCTCATTTTTTCCATGGTCTGAACTAGTGGTAACAACGTGGATTTAACAAAAGAAGTCAAATACGAGATTGCTTTTCTTTTGGCTAAGAGCAACCTGCAGTACCTCAACCCCCAGTTTAATTGCCCCCAGAAGCCTGTGAGAATTCAAATGAAATAGGAAAGGCCATTTCCATTAAAAACTGAGTAGCTCACTACTGTGTTATTTCATAGGACTTCTCAAATTTTCAGCTGATGCCAGGAGTAGCAGCTGAGGAAAGATCTCTCCTGGCTGACATACACAATTTGTGGAGCTTAGTGTTAATACATGGCCTTAAACTGTTCCTGCTTTTCTCTATCCATGCGATAATGAAGGTTGTAACAAAACCAGAAGTATCTGATGAGAAGGAAAGGAAGCAGAAGTACTTTCATTGCAAGGGTCACCACAGGGGGATTTTGGTGAATTAAACAGATATGCACTGGGTGACACAAACATGGCTTGGATGCTATCTTTGCTTGCTCATCCTTTCCTTCCAGCTTTCCAGCAACACCTCACAAAGTGGGAAGCGGAGAGACTATCCATCCCATTTAGTCCAGACAAATTCCAGAAAACTAATTTCTCACTGTTTTCCCAATTATTATTTTTTTAGGGTTGAAGCAACCTCACAAACAAGAGAAACAACCACAGCAGCCACCATCAGACCTCCAGTGTCTCTGGGAAAGGCTGGGGGCTGCTGCAGCTCCAGGGGCAGGAGGCTGGCAGAGCATCCCTGGCGCCATCCCACAGCGCTCACTGGCCTGTGCTCCAACAAATCCTCCCAGCAGATGCTCCTCTGGGCTCTGCTTTATTGCCATTCCCAACAAATAAACAGCTCTTTGCAACCCACAAAGCCCACCTTCACCACCTGCAGTCTGTGCGTTGAGGTCTGCTCCCTGACATTGTTTTCTACAGTAAAGTGGCTAGAAATCCCTCTGGCAGTGCCATATTTTTCCATGAATTGGGCCTATCGTGATTAAGTATGTGCACATGAGGGAGCTTTCCAAGCTTGAGCAATCCATCTGGCAGCAGTACACAATGCTATAAGATTTGTTTCTGCAGTACAGGCCCAAGAGCTGATTTAATTGCATTACTCACCAAGCAGCAGTACCACTGATCTTGGATTTAGAGCACTGGCTGGCCAGCAAGTCTCATGGTTGTTTTAATTTTGTTTGTTTGACCTTTTCAGTGGTTCCGACCCCTCGAGGGGCCGAAGAATGCTTCATCCCCCTGCTGTCGCCTCTGAAATGCAGAGCAGCTAGGGCCAAGCGTTAGGCTAAATATCAGGAGGCACAGGCTAAGTAATGGCTCATCTTCATAGAGGGAAATGTCTGCCTCTTACTGATTGACTTGAAAGAAACCATTTTTTTTCAATAGTGACTGAATTTGATGGGAAAGAAATGCTGCTGGCTGCTGTTTATTGCTCTGAAAATCATTAATCATTTCTTTCTTTTATTTATTAGCTTTGTGATTTTTTTATAGGCAAGTAAATTCCCAGATCTGTAGAACAGAACCAAAACTTGACATTTAGACCCAGATTCAAGTTTTCCCAAAGTCTGTGGTGTTCGACTCATCTTATCCACTGATTCAGACAGAATAAAAAGAAAGAAGCTGAAAAAGTTACATCCTAAGAGAAAGTTTTTTAAGTCCAACTGGGCTCTCTCTTTCAGATATATCATTTAATGTTATTTACCATATATCTAATACTGTTACTTGTTGCAATTCCTATTACTGTAGACAAAGCATTGCACAAGTTTAATTTCCAAATAACATTTCTCAAAAGCTGTTTACTGCCAGTCCATTATTTTTTTAACCTCTTGAGCCAAACGCTCTCAAACTGCACAGCATCTGCGGAGGAAATTATTGCTCAAATTGCCAGTGTCAGGACAAATGCCAGACAAACTTTGTTCTGTAGCATTTATATCTCACTCACTGCTGTCTGAACAACACACTTGCATCTTGAAGTCCTGCACTCTCCAACTTACAGGAAAGCACTTGTCAAAGCTGAGCTGATGCAAGAATTTGTACATGAGGAACCATAACACAACTTGCTTTCGATTCCTCTCATTATCTGGATTATACCTGCATAGCCAGTTTGGAAGGAAGAGAATCACGAGAAGGAATTTTGCACCAAATAATCTGTAAAACTGTGATACTAATAGACAAGTCATACAGAAATAAGGAATAAATATATAACATTTATTATATGATACTTGATATTATGGAATTCCATACCCTACTGAGTTTGAAAGACTTCCAGAAAAAAACATAAAATTGACAGCCCAAAGCAGTTGACTTGTAACAAGCTACCACAAGAATCAGATCTCTGTTTCAGTAATCTTTATCTTACAAGACCTTGGTACAATTTGAAAATGTATTCTTTTTTAAAAGATCCTACATTGTTGAGTTTTGAGGATGACAAAGATGATCTAAATGTGCTAATGGGTTATTTCTGCTCACTCACACACTGAGCTTGCAGGTTGATGCTCCTAAAGTCAGAATAGTTACCCCTCAGGGCGAGGCTGCTTTTAGCTGAAAATATTATTTGAAGCTTCCTGATTAACACTTCCTGGGATTCTGTAAATAGCTGAGGAGGAAGACATCTGTGTCCAGATAAAAGACATTCATGGATTTGCTGACAGAGATGTGCAGTTCTCAGTGCAGCATTACTGGTGATTCCTATAAGCCAAAGGACACGACTGAAAACAATGCCTCCAGTATCACAAAGAGTGAGAGGGACAAATGGATGGCCACATACAGCCCCTGGTTCTGGAGTTCAGTTAGGACTCTGATAGATTATCCAGTGAAATTTTCAATAGGAAGAAAGATAATAAATCCATCCAGATGTATTTTTACTCAGTTTTACTCTGACCAGAGAGCTGAGGCAAGCAGCTGTGTTTTCAAAGTTCACTTTTATGGTGTGAAATTGCTTTATAATCTAAGTGGAGGGAGCTGAGGCTTGTTTTTTGCAGAAAGTTAACATTTCAGACTAAACTTTTTTTTAGCTAACTAAAACATGATAACCTTTCTTCCTTTACTCCCACATAAACATATATGGTATGGCTCCAACCCAACTTCTGAGGTTAAGAGCTCCAACTTCAGCTCTACTATGAAAAGATACTCTGTAAAAAAAACCACATCCGTATTTATTGGTTCTCAGTCACTCAAACCTCAGATCTGCTCATTTAAAAATAAAAATGATAGGTTTTCTAGCTGCCAGTGCTTAAACTGCACCTGGCTCACAAATCATTTCTCATAGTATTCAACTGCACCTTAAATATGCCTGTGAGGCATCTCACTGGGCTGGGATTATGGATGAGGTGGTTGGTGCCAGGAAGAACACTGCTTGTCTTTCACAGCCCTGAGAGGGTGTGCGGGGCTGGCAGCCTTATAAAACATCTTTTTCTTACTTATAAGCTGAATGCATTCAATCTGCGGGCCAGCTGAAACATTCCAGAAATCACCTGAGGTTGTGCAGAATACCCCGAAAGCAGAGGTGAGAGGCGGTGCATGTAAATCCTGTAGTTAATGAAAAATCTCACTATTCATCCTTTAATGAGGCGGGCCAGCTTCTTCACAACGTTTCTGACTTTCTCTCCAACATACTTCTCAGGAGGAACAGTGCAGTTATATTACATAAACCACAAAATCCTACCAGAGAGAAGAAATTGTCTGTGTTGGTAATTAAGTGACTTTTCTTTTTAATGTGGTTTCATAAACTTATAAATGGAAGTTATCTCAGAAGACAAGTTCCTCACAGCTTTCTAGATCATGAAGAAAACACAAGGACCCTGCCTGGTGGTGTGGCTACCAGGGAAACTGCTGAGCCCACGACCACAGGGAGGATGTGCTATTGAGGGAGTCTCCAGCACTATTGCTGACAACTGCCAGCCCTATCTGCAGGAAATGCTTGGGCTCTGCCATCAGAGAGGTTGGGGCTGGAGAGACACTAAAACATCCCCTAAAATATTGAGGAACACCACATCTTTGTTGGATGCAAAGGCAGGAGCACGGAGCGGTGAAGGTGAAGGCCCCAGAAGCCAATCCGAGGGGCACAAATGTAGCTGCAGCTGTAGCTGGGCTGGGCTCAGGTGGGGTTTTTTAAATTAAAAAGAAAAAAAAAAAAGGTGTAATGGCTGATCTGATAAATGCTAATTAGCTCTTGCTGGGAGGGAACTCAGAGGTTCTGTCAGAAGTAGGGAGGGAATCTTGAGCTGGTTTTGCCAAGGTAAGTTCTGTACCAGTATCCAAACCTGCCAGCTAGCCTAGTGCAGAGGCTGTACAGTGATGTCTCTGCTTTGAGGTGGGGTGAGCAGGGATGTGATATAATTCAAAAGCAGCCAGGTCTGGGATATCTTCTTTCCCAAAGTGATGGTTTCCCAGGTGTTCACCAACTGCTGTGGCCACAGGAGCAACAGTTATTTGTGCTCAGTTGTATTTCTTAAGGAAGCTTTTGTATTTTACCTTTGAAAAAATGAAAATGTGGTTTGTTAGGTGGGTGAACTGAAGGAGTGTGTGGGTTGTTGTTGCCTTAACAGTAAGGTATGTTGCAAGGGATAACTGATTGCTGACCCTCATCCCTGTGGGTGAGTTCCATTTCTAAAAGGATCCTTCCTTCCCTTTTACTGCCTTTTCTTATTTTCATAGGTTTCCTTCCCACCTTATCCTTTGACTCCTTAAGCTAATGGATTGTCATTCAACTTTAAAAAGCCTTTCAGCTTTAGCTAAAAATTTTCATTGCAATTTAACTCCAGGTTGTCCAAGGAGTGGTGGAGAGCTCTTGGCATGTTTTCCTCTCCCTTTGCAATTTGTTTATATTTCTCTGGTGTGATTCTTTGAATGATGTCTTCCTTGTCTGTGCTCTCTCCTACCAAGTTTTTACCTTGCAGATCTGCTTTTCCCCTTCAGTGGCAGCTTTTGTGTCTCAGCTATGTGTGTGTGACTCTGCATATACTAATAATAGGGTTCAGTGCTTTGCAACACAATGTCATTTTCCCTCCATTACAAACATGTGTAAATCTTCCTATTCTGAAATGGTTTGGTCTGTGCTTTCATTTAGTAGAATGATAAACTATTTTTGCTGAGTAACTGCCTATCTATTTTTAAGCAGCCCAACTTAAAAAGTTGGCAGCTTTTTCATTTATTAAATCAATGTCAGTGCAGTTAGGCTTTTGAATGGGTGAGGTCTTTTATTGGAGAGGTGAAATCTGTCTAGCATGGGCCATCAGAGTGTTGTCACAAACTGTTTTTAAGTGGCAAAACCGATGTAAGGAATGACTGTGTGACTAATGGACGCATTAGCATGTTTAAGCTATATAAACTAAACCCCTCCTTCCTCCCTTAGGAAGGAAGGTTATAATTTATCAGCCAATGCACCTTCAGGGTGTAAGAGTTCAAGCTGTTCTCTGGTGATGTAAGCACAATTTTTGCACACCCCTGAACCTGTAGGGAATTACTTCATTTTTATTTTGAGGCTAAGAAGCAACTGAAACTTTATCATGAGTCTAAGGAATACACACACGTGTATATTGCTTCCACTTAAACCTTAGTAAACAGGGTTCTACTTGCAACAATAAAAATAATTTTGGCAGCTATGGCAGAAGGCAAGCGAGACTGGGGTAGTTCAGGCCATGAATGCTTTCTAATTAGGATACAGCATGTAGCTGCTTGGTGTGGGGCAATCAGCTTCTCATTTACCCTTGCCAGTAGCACAAGGGGAGAAGAGCTGTATTTCCCACCAGCTGCCAGCAGCTAATTCTCTCTGTGGAAATTAAAGGGAAGGTTTTTTCCTAATGAGAGAGGCAGGGGTGGGAAATTAATGTCATAAAATGGATGAAGACTGCTACCCATTGGTTTTATTTTATGACTATCTTAGCTTCATGGAGCACAGGACCATTGCCTTCAGCTTAATCTGAGCTACTGGTGGCTGTAACTTCTACCATCCCTTTTCTTGGGAAGATTTACCAAAGCATCATTTTTCTAAGTCACAGCACAGAAGTGACAGTGCTTATAAACAGATGATGATAAACCACCCGTGGGAATTATTCCTCTTCCTGTTGTAACAGTTACAGGAATCCAGTGAGAGCAGGGGGACTAATCTTGATCCCGCTCTTCCTGCAGCAGTTTCCTATGCAGAAGTATCAGTGCTGCACACTTACTCTTTTCCCCTCTGCAACACTGTATCTCCAAAGCTCTCCAGCAAGTAAACTCCTCCAATGTCATCTATGCTTACCTTTTCACAAAAGCATCTATCAAGGGCTGATTAAAAGCAGAATATCTTGCTTAATAAGACGTGGTCTAGGATATCAAAGGATCAGTCTGGTGGAACTAGAACGCTCTCTGGAAATGGTTACAGTCATCTGGGGATGGACATGCATCCAGCTTTAACTTCTGCCAGCACTCATAGATGCTATCCCCACCAACAGTGAAGCCTCACATGTGCTGCCTACTACCTGGATAGGCAGCACTGTGGCTGCTCCAGTGATACCCCTCCTCTCATACAGTACCATGCACCTCATCCTGCCTCCCAGTGCTCTTTAGGACATGCTTAACAGCCTTAATGATGGAACCTATTTAACATGTTTTTAAAAGTTAGTTCTTTAAAAATAGAAAACTTTTCTTTCTTTTTTTTTTTGACAAAAAAAAAAATGTTCCTTTTTCCATATGGGCATGTTGAGTAAAGAACTGTGTAAAAATAATACTCAATTCTCCCCTTGCTTTCAACTCTAACAGACTTGTTCAGACTTGAATCTGGTCAAAAAAAGCTAAAAGTATCAAAGGTTGCTTTCCCACCTCTAGGAAAGTGCAATCTTCTACTGGGAACCAACAAGCCCATCCATCTGTCACTTATCATGTTCCATGAACTTTGTGACATTTCAAGCACCTCTTTCTAGAACACAGAACAGACAGTGAATTTTCTATATTGCTCACTGAAGATTTCAGACACACATGCACAATAAGCAGATACAAACCAGCTTTCATTTAGTTGTATATATGAAATATTTTATTCATTTTCTGTATTGTGAAAAAATGCTTGCATAAAAATACAGAACACATAGAACACTGGGCAATCTTTTTGGCTCTGGCCTGGCTCTGCACCAGGTGTAACAGCTCCCGAATGAGCCCTGACCTGAACTACTGGATTGTCTCTGTGTCACAACCCCAAGCCTCTATGTTGTGCTGGTAACTTTTTTTTTGCCCAGGACATCTTCAAAGCTAAGCAGTGCTGTGTTAGTGGGGCAGCCAGAGAGAATGACGCTATCGGTAACTTAGATATGGAAAACCACATGAATTCAGTCAGATGTGGAAAACCACAGGAATTTGGTCTTTACAGTGTTGACTGCTGCTCTTCTAAAAGTACTGAGCTGTCTGTTATGATCATACTGACTTTTAATCTCAATACCACACTTAAGCCCTCTGGGAATTTCTGAATATACAGATCAACGTGTATATACACAAAATGGTGTTGTCATTACCTGTTGACCAGATTTCACAGGCTAGAGCTATGAAATGCCTTCACATTACTTGTTTTGCACATCTAATGCATGGTTTCTGTAATGCTTATAGTCGTTTGCTGGATATAATAGTTTAAGGAACCATATTCACAAGTTAATGACATATGTAAGATTGCATAAAGCAAAGCAAACTGAACAAGAGATTTAATCCATGAAGTTGCAGAGTTTTGTACACTGTATAGGAGTAAAGCCACATTAAAAGCCAAGTTCAGGAAACCTTCAGTAAAATCAATGCAAATTTTGACTGTTGGATTTGTTTCTCTCAGTGGAAAAGCAGATAAGGGTTCAGGACAACTAGCAGCATATTAACTTTAAGGAAAATAATGTACAAAGATCTATGGAGTGGGATGACAAATAGAGTTTTTGTGAGTACTTCCTGTTGGCCTAGTTTATATTTAAATCTTTTTCTGAAAATAATCTTCTGGTTTATTGTAGCTGAGCACTTTGCCCATCCCCAGTTAAAACCTGAGACAGACCTTGAAAAAAAAAAAAGGGAAAAATCACTGACACATGCAAATAAACTGACATAAAGATCTGGCATACTTTTGTGTAATTTTTGTTATTAGAAAGGAGATGGCATAGTCCAATAGAGAATTCAGACTATATGCATACTATACTTATACATTACTCCTATACATGTAGCTTGATGCTTTAAGTTTGGATAATTTTTCCATTATGAACTAGGCAACTTAGATAAGATCCACCTCCCATGCATGCTTTACTGCTTCTTGGTATGTCTTTACATCTTCTTGAGCACTGAAGCTCACTGTATATATTAAAACATTTGTTCTCAAGGGAGATAATGTTCCTCGTGGTGTTTTTAGTGATGAAAATGCTTTTTCGAAACTCAAGTGCTAATGCCAAACTGATTTACAGTTCCTTTTGGCATTGTAAGTGATGGGACTATGCATTCTGTTCAGAAAGTATTTGACAACTTAGGATAAGTAAACAAAAAATGGTTTTGCATTGTTTTGTTTTTTTTTTAATTTAACCTTCTAAGTAGAAAGGAGGTACACTTCAAAGAAAGTGTTGGAAACTTATTTCAAAGGCAGGTTATAGATTATATAGACACCAAATAAAATCTGGGATGAATGATCTGTCCCAAAGCCAAAAGAATTTGAAGGAAAAAATTTAACCAGTTGGAAGAAAACAGAGAATTTTGTCTGCATGAATCAAGAAGACTGAAACCCAGTTTTCTGGGAATTCATGAAAAGAGTATTTCAGAAAAGGAAATAAAGTAAGGATGCTGTATCCAGATGGTCAAAATCACATGGAGAAAAGCTGCCTTCAGCAGGTGGAGATTGCCAGCCTTTCTAAGTAGTAATGTCAAGTCTCATCAGCTAAAGAACTGCAGATGCAAGCAGTAGCTGGGCAGGAGGCATCAGAAAAACATGGAAGCACTGTGTTTCTCTCAGTAGCTCACTAGATGACATTTCCAAATCAGGATAGAGCACATGCTCTGTCTCAGTGCTGAAAGGTGTTATATTCAGAGCGAAATGGTCAAACTAAGCTCCTCCACACCGATTCTAGAGATTACTCCCATTTTTGCCTAACTAAGAACAGTGTGTTTGCGCATTCCCCTCAGCCTTCCCCCCCTTACATTTCCAAGAGGACAGAATGTCATAGAAGGCTTGAAAACAATATAGATGTAAATGTTGTCACAGAAATCTCTGAGTTGGAAAGGACAACAGAGCTAGCTCAGGAGCCCTGGCTTCAAACCCTCCAGGTTCCTGATGTCCTCTGGAGAAAGCCACGTGTGGTGCTGCCACTCAGCTGCGGGATGAAGCGTTAGCCTGGCAGTAAAGGAAGAGGGATTGCTGGCCACAAAAGTTCTAGCTATCTAAAGATTTCCCACCTTAAAAAGTAAAGGTCTAAGTACAGCTCTTAGGGCTGCCTAGATGATGTGAAGACTGAAGTACTCCGGGTGTGGGTGTTGGTTTGGTGGCTTTTTTCATGGGCAAAGTCTGCATCCTGATTTCTGTGCATGCCACCAGAACTTGGGAAGGAGAGACCCAGCTGTGGGGAAGCAATGGGCTAGGAGCTATTTTAACTGATAGTAAAATGTATGGACTAGCTGATTCACACAAGAGTACTGACTAAATAACAATAAATGATTAAAAAAAAAGAAAAAAACAAAACAGCAGTTTTCATCTTGGGATGGGTGAATCAATTTTTAGCTCCTGATTCTAGATTTTTTTTTTCTAGAAAGCCTTGAAAAATTGTTGAGCTCATCACAAATGCTCAGAAAATAATTATTTCTGAATATATTTTTGTAAAATTCACATCTGTTCAGAAACATCAAATGCAATCAGCTTGATCATAAGCATATTCTGGTCTTTAAGTATATCTTCTGTATTATTATTTTTATATTATTATTTCTACTAAAATGATCAGCAGTAAAACAGTTAACAACATTTAGTCTGGCATGTTCAGATTTTGAAGTCAGTACTGTATAGGGATGAACAGGTTATACCAGTTAAAAATTATGCTGTTGATTGTCTTTAGTCTCTTGAAGATAAGACTGCATCAGTTCTGTCCGATTTGCCTTCAAGGATTTCTTCACAGCCACGACTCTGAGGAAGTTAACTTTAAATGGGATGTGAGACTTCAGAGCACCATCTTTATAACAAATTCAGTGGCAACAAAGTCTTGTGTGAATGCAGCACAAGAAATTTTGGAAGCACAAGAATTTAACTAAACATACCCTTCTTCCTTCCACCTTCTGGCTTTCTCCCTGGCGTACTTATGTTCAGGTTGGTATTCGGTTACATACCACAGAGTAAGCTAATGCCAGCTATCATCTCTCAACAACTCCTGCCTCTTTATTTCCATCTCTATGAAATATTTATTGCTGTTTCCTATATTCTTATATCCTGAGGGGTGTGGCTTTTGTTTATATCTTAATGGAATTAAGTAGCAGGATGTGTTTGCACAAGCCTTACAGGCATGCTCCTGCTTGGACTGCTCAGGTATTAATTAAAGCTGCTTGTGAGGGACTTGAAAACTGAACTTTTGTAAGCAAAGGTCTGTGTTTCTGGTAGAAGAGAAAGTGTTTTACATAATGCAACAAGAGAAAATGTGTAATTTTGGGACCACTTACCCAGCTGGGCAGTTTTTCCCTGCAGTAACAAATGTATTGTGCATCTTCCTACTCTTGATGAGATTCACAATTCTGTGTGTTTAACTATAACAAGGCATGGATACAGCTCAATTCTTTGGTGGAAGGTTTGCCAGTTTAAAATATGTTTGCCTGTCTCTAAATCTACTGCCAAACAATTTTTCACCGGTAGTGAAATTTACAAAATAATGTAGTGGTCTTAACACTGCAATACTTGATTTACTGGTGAGCATGGCCCTCCCATGCGAAGTGTAGGAGAAGAGTGTTGAGACTTCCTCTTGCCTCAAACAATTTAAACTCCGAGCTGCCACATTTCTGTCTGATTTTCTTGGTGCACTGAAAAGGTCAATACAAATTATCAAGGGAAACAGAACATCTTTGCATATCTATTTGGCTCCTGAGAGCTCTGAGGAAGCTATCGTCAGGCGATTCCTGTGGCAAGAAAATGGATATTTTTTACAATCCAGTTTAAACTACACCCACCAACTGTGCACACTGTGACATACTTGTCCCCTAGAAGTACTGAGAGGATTATGCATGTGGAATTTTATTTACAACTAAAGTAACAGCTACTTTTGAGCAAGCCTTCTTAGATATGTCTACTGCTGAATAAACCATGGCTGGAAGCAATACATGGCTGAGGGGTGCAGGATGATTACATGCCTGATGAACACACCTGATTAACACATGGCTTAGAGACTGGTGCCACCACTGGAATCTTGGGTTCTTTGATCATAGGGAAGTTTATATGGCACCTGGTCTGCTGGTGGCAGATGGAGTGCACCTGTCTCAAAGGGGAAAAAGGATCCTCACACAGGAGTTGGTGGGGCTTGTTGAAAAGGCTTTAAGCTGGGATCAAAGGGGGAAGGGGATAAAACCAGGCTCACTAGAGACGACCCTAAGGACATCTTTGGACTACTGTCCTACTCGAGGGGGATAATGGTGGTACATGGGACAATAATAACACAGGGCTCACTAATAAGTTAGTAACCACGGAACTGGCCATGAATGGTCAGATAGCAAGAGTGAAAACTGGTGGCTTAACTCCCTCTCTGAAATGCTTATATGCCAATGCATGGAGTATGGGAAATAATCAGGAGGAGTTGGAGATCTGAGATTTGCCTTAGATTGCATGACTATGATGTAGCTGCAATCACTGAAATGTGGTGGGACAGCTCCCATGACTGGAATTAAGAGCTGGCTACACAATAGAGCCCAAAGAGTGGTGGTCAATGGTGCCAAGTCCAACTGGAGAGCTGTAACTAATGGAGTCCCCCAGGGATCAGTGCTGGGTCCATTCCTGTTCAACATCTTCATCAATGACCTCAATGAAGGGACAGTGTCTTCTCAGCAAATTTGCTGATGATACAAAAGTGGAAGGTTTGGCTGATACACCTGAAAGCTGTGAGGCCATTCAACATGATTTGGACAGACTGGAGAGCTGGTCAAAGAGGAACCTAATGAGGTTCAGTAAGAATAAGTGCAGAGTCCTGCACGTAGAAAGGAGTAATAAAATGCCCCAGTACAGGTTAGGAGGCAATCTGCTAGAGAGCAGTTCTGTAGAGAAGGACCTTGGAGTCCTAGTGGACAATGATATATCCATGGGACAGCAATGTGCCCTTCTGGCCAAGAAAGCCAATGGTATCCTGAGGCGCATAAAGAAGAGTGTGTCCAGCAGGTCGAGGGAGGTTCTCCCCTCCCTCTACTCTGCCATCACCTGGAGTATTGCATTCAGTTCTGGTCTCCCTAGTTCAAGAGAGACAGGGATCTGCTTGAGAGAGTCCAACAGAGGGCTATGACAATGATTAAGGGACTGGAACACGTGCCTTATGAGGAAAGGTTGAGAGACCTAGGGCTTTTTAGTCTGGAGAAGATGGAGAAGGGATCTAATTAATGTGTATAAATATACAAGGGCTGGGTGTCAAGAAGAAAGGGGCAACCTCTTTCCACTTGTACCCTGCAAGAGACCAAGGGGCAATGGATGTAAGCTAGAACACAGGAAGTTCCACCTCAACATGAGGAAGAGCTTCTTTACTGTAAGGGTCACAGAGCCCTGGAACAGGATCCCCAGAGAGGTTGTGGAGTCTCCTTCTCTGGAGACTGTCAAGACCCATCTGGATGCATTCATGACACCTGGTCTAGATACTATGATCCTGCTCTGGCAGGGGGATTGGACTCGATCTCCAGAGGTCCCTTCCAATCCCTAACATTCTATGATTCTATGTGTTCTGTTGGTCCTCTCAGTGCCCGGCTCCCCTCTGAATGTAATGTGCCTATGTTTCCTGCACCATGCTCTGCCCTGTGCCTGACTGGGGCCTCATCTGCTGCACTGAGGCCCTAGAAGTTAACAGATAGGTTTTGGGGAGTTTTAGATTTCAGCTTTTGTTCAGTTTCTGAGCATCTGAAGCAATCTGGGCTGCATTACAACCCACAATATTGATGGTTTTACAGCATGAAACTGAGGGTATTGTCCCATGGTCTGATGTCATGTGGGAAACATTTTGTAGTGCAAGGCCTACTACAATAATGTCAGAAAACTGTGCAATGTTGAGGAAGACAAGCTTGGGGTAGTCATGTCCATACTGCCCTTTAGGAATAATCCATGCAGTGAAATATTTCCAGAACTGCACCCACTCACCTTCAGGAGAAGGTTATCAGTTGTAGCCCACAACAGGGACCTCATTAGCAATTGAGCATTACACCTCATCCAAGCCACAGCACTAATGATTGCTGCGTGGCCTTTTTTTTTTTTTTTTTTTTTTTTTAATTTAGAGGTGGGGGTGGGCTCAATGAATGTCTGTGGAGGACCGCAGCTACCCCTTCTGTCCTTGCAGGGG
>JANIJG010019992.1:3977-17183 GCA_024611175.1 Megaceryle torquata | reverse complement strand
AGCAGCGGTAAAGTTTTGTTAACACGCTCCTGGTTTGGAAGCGAGAGAAAGCGGATGCCCGCGGGGGGGGGGGGGGGGAGGAAGAAGGAGGAGGAAGACGCCGCTTCTCCGCGCCTCCGGGGAAAGAGATGGGGAGGGCAGCGCCTCCCGGTCAGAAGCAGCCACCACTCTCCCGGTCCCGGGGTGCCCGGCGGCGAGTGTGTGAGGTGAAAGTCTCGGCGGGATGGGGGGCGGGGGAAGAGATGGAGAAAGCCCGGCGGTGCCGGCGGCTGCAGCGAGCCAGGAAGCGGGGCGGGAGGAGAATGGCAGCGGCGCACGAGTTCCCTTTTGGCGCCTTTACTCTTTTCCACCTCCGAGCTCCGGCTGGCAGCCCGCCAGTTTCCACTGCACAAGCCACAGAGCCAGCAGCAGCGCAACGGCAGCCGGCGGGGAGGGCTGCCCGGGGTACACACACACACACACACATACACACACAAAAGTCTGCGAGCGCCGGTGGCACCGACGGAGCAGCAGGCGCTTCGGAAAACAACCCGGCCTTTCGAAATTTAAACCGATGCAATAAAATACCTGACTCTGATACCCGCCCACCCGCACACACACACACCCCCTTCCCCCGCCGAGCTGCCCGGTTCCAGGCCACTGAAAGGATCATTTTGAGATTTGTGAAAATCCCTGCGAGGGGAGTGAAAAAGCAATTGGGGACTCGTAGCGATCCACTTCGATTAGCCCTCAACCCGTTCATCTAGAGCTTGATTTAAAGGGCAGCACTCATACGGTATTTATAAGCTTAAATACAGGCATCTGCTTATGAATGCGTCTAGGTACCTCATTTATCTTACACCTCCGACTTAGATATTTATGAGTTATAAAAAACGACCTGTGCCACGGCTAAAAAGGAGACTTTGGAAACACTGTATTGCTGCAGCATATACAATGCGCCGTATAAAACTCTGGCAGTAGCCAGCGATCTAATATTAGACAAGTGTTTAAAGAACAGGGGCGGCTGCGCTTAAAAAAAAAAAAAAAAAAATCCGGGGGTTATTTTTTGCAATCTCCACAGGGCATCACCGCTAGGGACACGTTTTGTAAACCAGAGGAGGAAGCTGCAGACTAAGTAGCCGCCGCACGGATCCGCGGATTAGAGAAGTTTGACCTTTACCCGGGACGTGTGGCATTTCATTTAACCATAAAGCTAAGCACAATGCGCCAGCGAGATCGCTAAACCGATTTAAAATACATATTGAGTCATGCACGACAGTAGTGCATTTCGGTTTAGGCAGGCAGTGCAAGGGGTCGGCGTCTATTTTAAGTCTCCTGCCGCAGTCGCTGTCCCCCCCCCGTTCTCGTCGTGTCCCCCCCCCGCGGCTCCCACACCGTCACGTGTCGGACGGCGACCTGGACTTTCTGCCGTGTAAACACGGTCGGCAGAGACGTCCGAGGGCAAACGGGGCCGTCGAGCCAGCGCGAGCACCAGCGGGGCATCCTCCCCGCCGCCGGGCACCGCCGCCCCGGGCTGGCCGCCGCGCTGTGCATGGCTCCGGCCCAGAGAAGACCCGACCTCCTACCACCCACCTCCTCCTCCTCCTCCTCCGCCCGCAGCGGGTCTCTGGAGGGAGCAGCCCCCCTCCCGGCGGGGGCGACCGCCACGAGGGAGAGGCGGCCCCCACGCCCTCCCCCTCCCCGCGCCGTCTGTCACGCCTTGGACCCTGCACAGACAGTCACTGCGCCGTAGTGGCAGCGGCGCTTTCCCCCTTTCCCATATGCTGCGAGGCGAATCATTGCATCGCTGTCAGTGCCGGCGGCAGCCAAAAAGGGGAGGGGAAAAAAAAAAGTTTTCAATTAATAATAAGCCTAGGAACTAGGGAAGGGGGCGGGGAGGAGGCCAATAAGGGAAAGTTAAAATGGCTGGCGATCCTTCAAATAACCCTGGCCGCCGTTCCCAGGAGTCCACACGGTACTGCTTGCTGCGGAGCTCCGGGGGGGAGGGTGGCTCAACACCCCCCCCCCCCAGACACACGCCTGCCGGGGGCGGCCCGTGAAGGCTGCCCCGGCAAACACCTGAAGGTTATGGGACGTTTGCAGAGCGGGGGCCCTCGCTCACCTTCCCCCCAGCCCAGCTAAAACGCATCGAGGGGGTGCGATCGAGTGGCTGCATAAGCTCCAACAAACACACCCCGAAGGCGAAGCGAAGCGGCTGGTACCCAACTTTGAGGCATCGACGCATGAAAGATTTCCCGGGGATTCGCGGGAAACACCGACCTCCTCCGCCGCACTGGCAGCTCCGCACCACCGCTACGGCGTCCACCCCCGGTCCACACCCCCCACCATCCCCCGGAGTGGGCAATGCCTCCGTCCCTCAGCGCACGCCGCGGCGGCAGGCGGGGGAGCTGCTCTCCCCCGGGGTGGGGAACGGGGGTTTCCTCCCCTGAATGCCGCGCCGGGCAGCCCGGTGGTTCAGCCTGCCGCCACTCCGACTGTGCCGTGAACACGGCTGTTACAGAAGGCGGTGGTGGAAAGAGCCGCAAACCAGCTATGCCGCAGAAACCCCCGGGCCCCCGCGCAGACGGGGCCCCCCGGCGAGAGCCCGGCCTCCCTCCCTCGCCCACCCGCCGCGGCATCTCCCTACCCAGGCCTTCCGCGCCATTTTAAGAGACACACACACTCACTCGCGCACACACACACACACGCACGGGAGCGAGGTTTCCGCTGCTGCTGCCAGAGACAACAGGCAGCAGCCGAGCTCGGGCTGCGAAGGAGAAGCAGCGGCAGCAGCGGGAAAGGGACACAGACACACACATACACACGCACGCACGCACCACAGGCCGGGCAGAAATGTGCGACTCAGGTAATTTAAGGCCGCATTAAAGGGAAGGGAGAACAGAGCTCAGGCCTGCGCGCCCCCACCCTATTAACCCGCCGCGCACTCGGCATCCCGGGAGCCCTTCATTATTGCCTTTATTCTCTATGGCTTTTGCTTTTCAGGAGGGGGATAGAAAGAAAAGAGAGGGGGGAAAAAAAAAAAAAGGATTAAAAAAAAAGAGAAAAATGCCACCAAGCCAGCCCCTTCCCCCCGCCCGTCCCTCATTGTTCGGCCGCGGGAGGCTGGGCGAGCACAGCGCCACGGGCTCGCCATTCACGGGGCTCCGCCGAGCCCCGCCGTGTCCCCCTCCTCCGCTGATAAATCGTGAAACTCAGGAGGCTAGCGGGGCAGAGACCCCTCCCGACCCCCTATTGAATACAAAAGTCCCAGCGTTCCTACGAGAGAGTTGGGCGAAAGCCTGCGCTCACTTCCGCAACGTTATCCTAACAGAAATACCGGAGCACGGCCCTTGCTTCCTTCCCCTAGGCCCCGCCGCACCCCCGGGGGGTGGAGTGATTAATGGGACGTACGCCCTTGGTTTCCCTCCTGCCACCCCGGCGCAGCGCGCTCCGGCGTGGGGCCGTCGCGGAACGCCGGGCGGGGGCGGCCCCCCCACGCATCCGTCGGGGACGTTGGGAGATATTGATCACGGACGACTTCATTTTGCATAATTGCGGCTGACAGGGCCTGTGGTTCCCTCATTTACGGAGCAACAGCTTCGAGGGGGCTGATGGATGGGGAGCGGCTCCCTCCGCTATCCCCAACTGCCCCCACCCCCGCAGCAGCCCTGCCGGGGGACGGCGGCTCCGCGCCCCATGCAGCAAATGGCCGGCGTACAACAGCGAAATATTAAACTTCGGTGCCTCGGTCTCTCGTTTTACCTAGCGCGGCCGGCCTGAAGCCTCCCGCTCCCCGCAGGGCTTTGTCTGCACAGCCGCGCCGGGGCCCGGCCGGCCCCCGGTGCTTGGGGAACCTTCAGCGGCTGCATCTAAGAAAAAGTGCTTGGAAGTTGGAGCTCTTTTCACTCCCGCCCCTCATCCCAATAACAAATAAACAAATAGCTCGGTTTCTGCTAAACAATGCATAAGAATTAGCCTCGCCCCAAAGTTTATGTCGGTTTTACGGCGCTAACGTTTCTCCTTGATGGGAAACGCTTTACCGAACACTTCTGGAAACCGCTGGCAAGCCCTCGGTTACGAAAGCAGCATTACAAGCACCTCGGCAAACGTCTCCGCAACTCCGGTGTCCCAGCCTCGCATCACCTTCTCCAGACCTTTAGAGGAAGCGCGCGTCCAGGGCGGGCACAGCCTGCGCCGCGCACCGCCCTTCTCGGCGTGCAGAAAACGCCAGGGGAAAAAAATAGAGAAGGAAACCAAGCAACAACCTTAAGTTTTTCCATGAAAAAAATAAAGGAAAAAAAAGGCAATAAAAGTTGCCGGTGGCAGCGAGGAGGACAGCGCGAGTGCCGCTGCCGGCCCTGCCTTCCCATCCCAGCGCTCCGCACCGAAACAAAGCAGCGAGTCAACTGCGATGCAGATGGGCGGCTATGAATTTTTTGCTGCTGCTTAGAGCTTTAATTACTCGTTCTTGATCCGTGGGACTACGACACGACACCGCCAAGGTTAAAATGCCCTGAACAGCTCTGAGCAGATGTGAACGAGCTGGCAGACGCGCAAATGAGGTCTGCCTCTAAGCATGATAACAAGTGACTAATACATTGCATATCGCTGAAAGAAAATTATTTTTCTCTAATTTGCATTAGCTTTTCTTTTTTCCTTTTTTTTTTTTTTTAAACACTAGCGACATTCCCTCCTCAGAGGCAGCTGCATAATCCTGAAAATATTACTCCGTGACTTTAAAAGATTTGGAAGGAGGCAGAGATTGCCAGTGTTTTGGCTATGCAGGCTTGTTTATCTTTCCGCCTTTGCTCCAAGGCGAAACTAGTTTCGCAAGCAGAATTCTTGCAGAAAAATGGCACATGTCATATAAAACACCAGTTTATAGAAATTGATGCTAAAATTGTTTAATAGCTACTGGTGCACTTTTGCCACTAACAGCACAGTGTAATCCATAAAGGACCAAGGGGACAGTCACGGCTAAAACAGAAAAAAAAAAAAAAAAAAAAGGAGATAAATAAAGCCAACCCTCAACCAAAATTACAAAAAGGGGAGTGGGGGAGGAAATAAGTATCTTCTCTTCCCACCAGCTTTCCATCCCAGAGCCACCTCATCAAAAAGACAATAGTACGTGGAGGTCACTTACTATATAAAACATAGCGATTCTCGTAGGCAGCAAAACTATGTCAGGTACAAATATAGGCCGGAACCCAGTTCTCCCAGTTCCCTCGACTTTCCAGAGGTACTTCTGAAAGAGCTCGGAGATGAATTTGGGTACCAGAGCAAACTTTAAGAACAGGCAGTATTTTATATCCTGTGCTCAAAAGGCAAACTCAGGGCTTAGATGCAAAGGCTTTGAGAAGAAAATAGCCACTCGGGCTATTTCTGCAGGAGTGGTTTTTTCACCAAGGACCTACTACAGCGGTGCCTGCACATTCAGTTTATCGGGGGTTGGCCGCTGCCATCCATCTCAAGAGATAACTTCACCAACACGTGCTCAGGAGGCAAACACCCACTGCCAGTCACCATGCCCTGTCCGAGGCCAGCAGCAGGTCAGAGTGGGGCTGTCTGCTCCTCCTGGGCTCCCAGCACACCTCAACCCACTGCTCCCGCAAAGCCACCCGGGACAGCGAAAACCCTCCACCGGGAGAGATTTCCCAGCACCAAAACTGGCCGGGGTCGGGCTTGGAGCCGACCGCTCTATCCCCAGCCTCCTTGCGGTTGTAAATCAAGCGGAGGAGGAGAGAAGCTGGGGGTGGCTTTTCCCTGCCCTGCGCCGTTGGCTTCAGCGGTGCCGGCGGCAGCAGGGGAGCGAGGCTCAGTGCTCTGTCACCACCCGGGATACCCGCCGAGCCCCGCAGCAGCGGGCGGTGTCTCCGGGAGCAGCAGGGCGGCCCCGGGGCTGCTCTGGTCCGCAGTGAGAGCTTTTGTGTGCGAGTGGCGGCGAGGCGCGGGCGCTTCGCGCTCCAACAGCTGTCACATTATTTGCGCTGGCTGTAAACACCCTTCGCCGCCCCCCCACCCCCACCCCCCCGCTACAGAGTTAAATCCAGACTAACAATCCCCAGTTAGAGATCAAACCAACAACGGCAGCATTGTGTCTGCCTTCATTGCTTTACCATCAACTACTGCAGCTGGTTTACTCGAAACAAGGAACACCCTCTACCCACCTCCCCCGCCCCGGGGCCAGAAACGTGCTTGCTCCTGGTGGTTGGTCAGGCGGATCCATACTGCTCCCGGCCGGGGGGCTGCTCCGCCAGGCCGGTGCCGGCCGGGTCCTGATTGCTGCGGGGCTCCCCCCCCAGCGCAGAGGGGTTTCCAGCCCGCACTCCCACCCGACGAAAAGCCTTATCAGAAGTTGAGCTTCGCTCTCAGTTTGGCTTTTGGGAAGGGCTCGGGGGAGCCCCGCAGCAGCGGGGAAAGCCGCACCTGCAGCTGCGCAGCAGCACACGACGAGCTCGCCCCCGCAGCGCTGCGCGCCCCCGAGCAGCCCTTACTCGGGAAGGCCGGGCTCCCCGGCCCCCGCATCCCCTGCCCCGCCGCCTCGCATCGAGCCGGCGGCGGTAGCAAACCTCCCGCCGAGGGGCCCCTCCGCTGCGACCGTCCGCCCCCGCCGGCATTGCCCCGGCCAATGACCCCGGCCCCACCGCACAGCCGGCCGGCAGAGACGCGTTTCTACCTTCAGCCATTTCCCTCATAAAGGTTAAAAAAAATAAAAGGAGGAAAACCCCAAATAACCTAAAATAGAAGTCAAACTTCACTCGCGATACGACCACCTGGAAGCAAAGGAGCGTGCTTCAAGCTCTCAACGGGCCTGTCGTTGAGCACAGCTGGAAACTGAGTGTAAATCCCCGTACCTCCTTCCCTGCCCTTACTTTTTTTTTTTTTAATCAAGCAGCGAAGTCGGAGGAGACGTGGAATTTACTGAAGAGAAGCAAGGGAACAGTAAAATCAACTCAAGAAAACCTTTTCTTGTCCAGTTTTCCTGGCATAACCCAAAAGGTGCATCTCTAATGGAAAACCATGGCATGGCAACTTCCTCTGAAATTTGTGTACCACACAAACTCCTGAAGAGATCACGGAAGAGCTGGAAGAATACCTTCTAGGTGCTTGCATGCAGCTTGGGAGCCAGCACCAGCAAAGAAAAATAGCTGATTTTATTAGAAGCACATCTCCATCTTGGACTGACTCCTGCCACAGGGCAATGCTCCCCAGGCAGGTGAGGTGCTTTGCACCAATGGGATAGGTCTCCAGTCAACTTCCAAATCGGATTCACTGACAAATGACGCCAGCACCTATTCGCAGGTCAGTATCATCGACTATTCATTGCCTATACATAGCTAGAAATCTGCTGGCCTGGTAAAAACCACTGCTAACAAAACAATGTCAGCAAAGGCTGCAACACACTCTTGTGAGAGACTGGCGATTCGTGCCTACTGAGGCTCTTTCAGCACAAAGGCTTTTAGAGGAGGAAGAGAGAGAAGGGGGAAAAAAAGGAGGGAGGGCTCTCGTGTTTCAGGGCTGCTGTCCCCTGGGAACCAAGAACCAAGTGTAGCTTCAATCAAATGCTGACTTCTCCTCCGGGAGCTCAGTAGGAAACCTGATCTCACTAGCTCATGCCTGCCTTCATGCATATAGGCTGGGTTTTCTTTCATACCAGCAATTTGTATAAAGAGGAGAGCCAATATAGTTTATTGCAAGCGAGATCTTGCAGTAACGGATCTAGAGATATTTCTGTAGCTAAAATAAGACAACCTTCAGCCGTCTGCTCAGGGCAGGCCGCACCGCAGCCACCCCCAGCTCCACATGCACGGCTCTGCCATGGGTGCTCCTGGCACAGCAAGGTCTCCCACGCATCTCCCTGAGCCCTGCATCCTCCCCATCTGGCAGCTGCCGTCTTGGGGTTTTGTGCAATGCCAGGTTACACTTCCATTAAAACGTTTACCCTGGGAGATCACTTCCTGCTTGCAAGTATTGTTCCGGCTTCCCCTGCTGCTCCCAACTTTAGCTGGAGCTATTTTTCTCCTCTCCCACCACAGCATGGAGACTGGGAAGCATCCACCCCTGCTCCCTGGCCCTGGGCTGCCTTGGCACGGCAAAGCACTGCACAAGAGGTCTGCAGGGGGAAGGCAGGAGAGTCCTCCAGGCAGAGCTCGACATAACTTTGCACCGGGCTGCTTAATTCTGCACAGGGCTTTGCTAATCCACTTTGTACTTGACTACTGAAACGGGAGGAAAGGAAAACACCACGCGGGGAGCACGACCAGGCCAGAGGAAGGTGAGCCAGGGGGACCGCAGCCTGTGGGAAGGGCTTCCCCCAACGCCCAGCTCAGCCTCCTACTGCTGTGGGCATGCCAGAGAGGCTTAGAGCGCAACCCAGCACGCTGGGGCATGGAAGCAAAGGGGATTTCCCAGGGATCAGGGATCCCTTGTAGGATCTCTCCATAGCCATGAGCTTTCACGTGGAGAAAGTTGGGCTCAGGGAGCGAATTTACACTTAGAAAGAAAAGAAGCTCAGCCTATCTCTTCTTGTGCCATTAGCAAGTTCTCTGTGAATTTCAAGGAGGAATGAGAATACGCCCTTCCAGCTTTGACTGCACTTCTCTGTCCCTACCTGCCACCATGCACAAATGCCATACTCAAGCCATGGCTAAATTAGCTCTGCAAAGCTCTACCACCACCCCAGGAGACTCCCAGCTGCAATACTGCCCCACTCCTAGGGAGCACCATGGAAACAGAGCAGTGGGTGAGGAACAGGCAGTGCCATGGCACCTGGTCCATGCAAGTACAGGGACAGCCATTGGGCTGCTCCAGACGTGGGGTCTGCTGACTGTGCAGTTACAGGAATACTTCTCTCTGCTATCAACTGTGCCAGGCACCGGCTACTCTGATACTCCCATGGAGGAGGAGATCTGATTTTTGTAACTGAGATACAGACCCAAATGTTTTGTAATATGCAAATACTGAAAGACGTACAAGGCCCCTAAGTAAGGTATTCCCAAACATTAAATGAACACCTGGGGTAAGAGCAAGAGCTACTCCAGCTGAAAATTAAATGCAAAGCATGCTCTGAGAAAGAACGGGCAGGCTGGCAGCACTGGTGTACTTCAACCCACCAGGGGCCATAAGGAGGTACACAAGGAACTACGTTGCCGCAAAGCTGCGCTGGTACAGCTCCCGGCCGTGGGAGATTGCTTCGAGGGCAGCACAAGCCACGGAAAGGAGAGCACGTTTGGCTGGGAGCACTCTCGCCCCTCCAGGCCGTGGAGCAGGCAGAGGAAGCACAATGCCAGGCTTTCCTGGTGTGGGCTCGGCTGCCGAGTGCAGCCCCGAGGCTCCCCCTTTCCCCAGCGCTCTATTGAACACACTCAGCTCTTTATACGAGCCATTCGCAGTGTGGCTGGTGGATTCTGCGCTTTCCACTTTAATTGTCTTATCCAAATAAAGCTTTGTTTTCCTTAGCACGACAATCCCAACATTCAGACTGAGATTTTCATTGGACAGAGGAGATATTTTATTCTCCGATTGTTTAGAGAGTCGGGGCTTACACGGAACAGCTCCGGCTTGTGTGCCTCCGCTCACAATGGGGTCTTTGCAGGCCCGGTCTGCGTCATGTAGATTCATTTTCCAGAGCGATCGGGAGAAGAATCATTTTTCTCCGAATTTCATAGCTTTCCAAGTCTACCATAGACTTTAACAAGTCTTTTAGTTTGCACCTAGACAATAAATTTAGTTTAATTTAGCTTCCGGTCTTTAATTTTAGCAGGTCTTCTTTTTGCATGCAAATCAATATGGCAATTACCATCTAAAAGCTCGCCCAGCCCCAGGTCAATGTAAATTGATCATTGTCCGCCTTCTACAAAATAACACCGGGAGTCTGTGGTGCATAATGAGATTATACTGGAAACTGTCTTTCAGATCACAAATTATATTTCATGCTGTCAGGGTCCTCTCCAAGCGGACTTCCTTGCATGTCTAATCACATGGCACCGAATCTATTAGCTCACAAGATAGGTTTGGGGTGTGAGCAATGCTTGCATATGGAGGGAGAGTCCCGAATAATTCAGACAACGGTTCAGGAAAACAGGCAAGCAGGTACTGAAGCATGCTCTCACTCGTTAACTTTTCCAGCAGTGGAAGAGAAGAGAGGAAAATATCTCTGCTTGGCCAAGAACTGCTGTCCAGCAAACAAGAAAAAAATGAATTCCCTGCTGGAAAGCAGCAGAACTTTCCTAAATCCACATTTGCAACGAGTTCTTGGCCTCCTCCTTTCCATCCCCACCTCATCTGCTCAGCCATTCAAAGGCACACTGGCTGCCTGCTCCAGAGAAACCCCCATGAAATATGCACTCCCCCTGGAGAGATGCCCCTGCTCACACAGCCTTGGGACCCGACCAGGTCAGATTGGAGAGACAGGTCACTCCGGAGAAGCGACTGCTGAAAGCCCGTTTCCCTGAAAGGACAGGAGGATTAACGGGAGCTGCTCACGGCCAGGGGAACTCCCCCTGCCTGCAGCCCAGGCCTCCGCGCTGCCTCCAGAACGCACACAGAGCCAGCGCATAGAATTGCTCAGCGTCGTTAAAAGGGGTTAGCCCAGCACTCCCCAGCCAGCCGGCTCGACTCCGATGCTCAGGTTATTGCAAAAGCAAGAAAGAGGGGAGAGGACCTGCTCTGGTCATCAATTATTTCTAAAGCGACAGCAGCTTAAGGAGGAAGTATTCAACTCGGCTTCATGCTGCTCTTCCTAAGCCCGTACTAAGACATGATCTACTGCGGTGTTTGGGGAAAAGACAGCATATTGCACATCACCTGTGCAACCCAACTACGCTGCAGAGTCCCAGTTAAGAGCCCACACCTCTGTCAAGATGTACAGAGATCAGAGTCCAGTTCTCCTCTGCGCTGAGCACAAATTTACTCGGAGACACACTCCGAGAGCAACGTGGCTAGCTAGAGATACATCCTGAGCTGGAGCAAGCCTTTTGCCCGTCTTTGCAGGGGCCGTTCACCGGTCAAAGTCGAGAGACCTTCCAAATGATAGTCACAAACTGCTAAGACTACTTCAGTATGCACAACACTCATTATTTTGGGCTGCAGTGGCCTGAGTCCATTTTCTTCTCAAACGGAGACCCGAAAGCATGCCAGCAACTTTGTGCAGACTCGCAGCTGCAGAGATACACTAAGTTTGCCTTGCGTGGACTATACAGGAGCCCCTGGAGCTCCATCTCCTTGCCTCTGGTATCCTTTTGTCAGGGGACCTTGGGTTTCTTTATCAACCTTAAAAAAAAAAAGTGAATTACTGGGGGAAGAAGAGGGGAAAAAGGACAACAATTTTGAACCACTTGAGAAGCTGCAGCTCTCAGTACATCCTGGTAAAGGCAGATACGGTATATGACACGGAGTCTGGATTGTCCACCAGCACAGGAATAAAGCCAAGACACCAGTATTGTTTCAAGACCCAGTCCATATTTGGGCATTCAGTTCACATATCCTAAGTATTACTTTAAATATTAGAATAGAGGCATTTGCTAATGTGGTTCATAATGCACTCAAATGGGAGAAGTCTTTGCCGTTCGGTCTCAGATTACTAGCTTGGTCTTGCTAGTCTTTTTGGGGGGAGGAGGGGAGAAGAGAGGGAAGCCCTGCTGAGTCTGTTTGCACTGGTCTCTATTAGATATGCAACAAATCTGCCATTTCCGGCGTTGCTTCTATCTAATTAGAGATGTATTTAGATGTGACGTGTAAATAAGCGCTGAGCTGCCTGCTGCCCTGGCTGCGTGGACTGCTCGGGAGCATTTCCAATAAGGCTTTAGCGCCCGGCACCAGGGCTCAGACAAAGAGGAATGGGAATGGTCTGCGCTGCAGGCGAATCCAACAAAACCAGCTTTTATCTATTGCTCTAAAGCCTTAACTGCTTTTAATCTGTACCGCCCAGGCTTGCACGCCACGATCGCATCTTATCCACCGAGGACATCTCAGTACAAAAGGAAGCACACACGCACACGGGAGCTGCAAATAACCAGTCCAGACCCCGCTCTCCGCCTCCCCTTGTACTCCCACAAGGTGTGCGTGTCCGTGGGCTTCCAAACCTCCCAAGGCAGTTACACCCGGCTTCTGTGTAAACAAGCGAGAGGCCGAAGGCTGCCCCACGCTGCAAGCACACGCGTGGTCTCAGGGGGCGAAGGCCACCGAGCTGCCGGAGAAGTTGATGGGATTTGAAGGCGGCCGCGGAAACTCGCTCCCCCCGCTGGGCCGGGAACCTCCGCCGCGGGGTTTCCAATGCAACCCGCAGGAACGGGTGGGGGAGAGGAATACAGGGGCACGCGAGAGAACACGGCGGGGACGGAGGAGGCGGGGGGACCGGAGGAGGCGGAGAGCCGCCGGGGACGCCCCTAAGCCCCTGAGCCCGAGTGGCTGCGGCGCCTTCCCTGTCCCCGCGGCCGCTCGACCCTGGCTCCCAGTGCTCCTCGGAGTTTCCAGAGAGAGGAGACTCCTGGGAACAAAATAATCTGGCGCTCGCCTGGTGAACTCTTTTCCTGTTGTGGGAAACAGCCCTTACAAAGCTATTAGATGGACGGGGCAGGCGCCGGGGGCCAGAGGCACGCTGCCCTGTCCCCCCCCAGACCTGAGCAACATCGCTGCGACCGCTGCTGCTCCCGCATCCTGCCAGGCCCGAGCAGCTGGCCCCGATCTGCTCTCGGCTATAAGGGTTAACAACCATCGCCACCAAAAAAAAAAAAAAAAAAAAAAGATTAAAAAAAAAAAGACAAGAGGAAAAAAAATATATATCGCAGTGACCTTTTCCTCTCCGACTCCCCCACTCTCCCTTTCAGACTCCAGTTCCTGAGCTCGCAGGGAGCCTGAGCGGCTGTCTAGACCGATCTATCACAGACGGACAAACAATACCAGGAGAAGCCCCTGCCCGGTCCCTCAGCCTCCGCCACTCACCTTAGAAATGGTGAAGAACAGAAAAGTGACCGCGATACAATCCTCCCCGGTGTATTTATAGCCTTCCACACAGCCCACCTTCATGCCTGACAAATGAGATTTTGTCTGCTCTCTCAGCGTACGCTCCAATAAACACACACACTTTTCTCTCTCTTTTTTTTTTTTTTTTTTTTTTTGGTGCATGTTTGTTTTTGGGAACATTCCGGGCTCGTCCCTCCGATCTCGGGGCGGGAGAGGGCCCACCACGCCCGTGCGGGGAGGCCGGTCTGATAGCCGGGGCGGGAG
>JANIJG010019990.1:0-31061 GCA_024611175.1 Megaceryle torquata | reverse complement strand
GGGTCCACCTCCATCGGCTCTGTCCCATCTGCTGGGGGGTCTACCTCCATAGGTTCCACCCCATCAGCTCCAGGAAACGCTGCCCTTGAGCTGAAGGTGCCTCCACTCACAGACCATCTGCTCCTTTTCGCCTGCACCACTTGCTCGCCCAGTGGCCAACACAGACTTGGGCAACCAGCCTCTTCACTGCTGAGGGGTCTCTTCTTGCCAGACCTGGCAGACATGGCGCTCCAGTGCCCAGATGCTCAGCGACTGGGGACAGGACACGCTGAGGCAGCTCATCACCAGGACGCCATTGTGATGTCAATGCAAACAGCCACCTATGGCTGTCCTGGCAGGTGGGGGCCCCCTGGCCTTAAAGGGACCTCACCCTAGGATGGAGAGGAGGGTTGGGGGGCTGAGGGCCCTTTCCTGGGGATCGCTCCCTTCTGTCCATTGCTAACGGAGGGACACTTCAGGTGTCAGGTCCGAAATGTGGGCAAAGATTTTTTTCCGAGGAGGGCCAGAATTGGTTGGACTTCTCCCACTCACCCACCCTTTGGGGGATCTCAGTGGCTGAGGGATTGTTCAAAATCTGCATGAGCCAGGTGAGGACTTTTCACCAACTCTGGTGGAAATTGGATCAGGAGTAATGTGAACGGGTCCTTACAGAGCAAATCGAGGATTGCTCAGCTGTCATCCCCTGGCATGAGCACATGGTCATTTCAGACAAAGTCAATCTGCTGTTTCCACTCCTGAGCATTTATTTGGGGCAGTGTGGGAAAATCAGGTTTACTTGCCAAAGTCCACTGGCGTGGTAAAAATAGAAATGCCACATATTATTATGTGCGTATTCTGAAAAGTGGTTAGAGACTGTGCTTATTACATTGGCCCCTCGTAGAGATTTATTCCCTCTCTTCCCCCTCCCCTAAATTCATAGGCTTACACTGAATCTGAGTCCTGCTGGGACCTGTCAACCCACTGCAGGGAGATGGAGCCAGAGTGGTACCCAGCTCCTCGCAGGGATTCCTGCAGTGCAGCCTGCAGAGAGGAAACCTCTTCCCTTGCTGTTGGCTCTACGTGGCCAAGCCACTGGAAGGACATGGTGAGATGCTTTCCCGGTGCTAAAGCTGCGTCATCTGTTCAGGGACCCATTTCACGCCTCATCTACCAAGGATGTGAGTTGTTCACAGCGTCATCCTTGGACCCGATCTCCAGAGGAGCAGGCCATGTGTTTCATCCAGGCAGCGCTGTGTTTGACCTGTGATGGATCAAGTAATGCAGAGGGCAAAAGGAACAGCCCTCTGAAGATGCTGTTGCCATTGCCTTTCATTAGCAGAAGGGTATGTAGCTGTTTTCTCAGGGTGGATGGCAATAGGGCCCTGGATGCCATTCCTGTTTAGCTACTGGGAAAAGGAGGGGGAGCATTACCAACACGACATTTTTAATCATAGCAGTCAAATCCATCCCAAACTTCAAGTGCTTTGTGCAGAGTGCTGCTCACAAAGTTCTCGGCCTCACCCAGTGCTGGCTAAACAGGGAACAGCAAGAACCTATTTCAGTTTTGGCAGTCCTAGCTAGGAATGGATCAGATCCATGCTGCTCGAGCCCTAGAATGAAATCTCTCCATCCAAGAGCTACAACTGCCCATCCCAGCGCTGTTCCTGGATGCATCTTTCCACTAGAGGAAACTTCATCTGGAGAAGATGGTCTTCCTAACCTTTGTATCCAAAATGAAGCGATCATACCTTGGCTTCTGGGTGTTATGTAGGGCAAAACCAGCATGACCTGAGGCAGGGTGGCTCTTGCTTTCAAAGTGGGATTTAAATCTGTTTTGTGATTTATGTACCTTAATCTTGTAGAGAGGGTTGTGAATGTGTTTGCAAGAATAGGTGGCTTCCGAACTGGAGGGATAGTCCATAATATCCCTTTTTTGGCTACTTAGAACTGCCAGTGGATTGGTGACTCTCATCTAAATGGTGCTTTCCAGCCCTACGTTCCCGACTTTGGGCCAGAGCCCTTCAACAGTTGGCTTCTCAAGCCCCAGAACTGCCTTATATGCTCCATTGGATCTAATTAATTTGAACCCATGCCACCCCCTTCTCTCGTTTCCCACTTATTGCAGGGGGCTTTGGTCACGTGTGTGTCAGCACTAGGAGCTGTGAATTCAAGGCTCCTGCCTTATGTTGAATGAACTGTGCTGCCTCTGCCGATTGAGGCTGGCCTGGCATTTTTCAGGCAGGAGAAAGGTAGTTCTGATAATCTGACACTATCAGAAAGCATCAGAACTTGTGTTAGAGCAACACCTAAGAGTCCTGCTGGGTTAAAATCATCAGCGTGAGCAACTGCAAAGAGCACGCCAGCTCCTGCTCCCGAGGAAGGTTATATCTTTCCTGCTAGCAAAGTCCTTTGTATTTACTCCCTGAGGTGACAGTCTGTTCCTCATGTCTTCTTCAAGCACGAGCAGCCCCATCTCCAGCAAGATGCAGCAATCCGAGGCGAAGGAGGTGTCGAGACAGAAACAAAACGCGCCTCTTGCATCCGTCCATCGCAGAGCAGCAGCTGCGTGCGAGCTGTAGGTGCCGAAACAAGACACAAAGGCCCTCCCTCCCATTTAGCTCACCTTCAGCATGCTCCACGAAGCAGTGAAAGGCAGGACAGCAAAGCAAAGCCATCTCCCAGCCTGACCTTGGGCTTGCAGGACCCCATGGGCTTGCTCCCTATACTTCTGCAGCGCAAGCCAGCACGCACCCTCCCAGATCACAGCTTGTACTGAGAAAATCCGTCACCTTTAGGAGGAGCCGAGAGGTGTAAAATGTAGGTGCTGTACAAGGAAGTTGGGAGAGCCCGCAAATGGAGAATTCCCTTGCAGGCAGATGGGAAAAGTGTCTTGCTAGAAGGAAAGGGCTGGGGGAGGTTTGCTCGTGCCGCGGTGGTGTTGGTTACAGAGCCCGTGGATTTGCATATTTTGCGACTTAGTGCACATCTCCACCACGTTAACGTGCACGCGTCCTTCCCCGGCCTCTGAGGAATTGCCTGTTATTTGTATTCGCAGCTAATTAAAACCTCTCCGAGCTCAACCCCCTGGGTACGGAGAGAGGGCTGAGACCACAGGCAGACCACAGTGGAGGATGCCACAGCCCACAGGCTGACCCCACGCCACTCTGCGGACCCCACGTTCGCAGTTAGGACATTATTTACTCTGATGCTAGCAGCATTCTCTTAAAATATATTGAAGGAGAGATCAGGAAAATGAAGTGTATAAGATTTATCCTGCACTAGAGGATTTCAGCATCCAAGAAAGCCAGAGCGTCCAGTCCCTCAGACTTAATAGAAACCGCCTGCTTTATTAATGTTGCCTTATTTTATTTTTTTTTTTCCCTTGTCCACAGGTCCTGGGCAGAAAGTCAAAGCTGTATTTGAGGAGCTTTCCTGGAGGTTTTCATTAATAACAGGGCCAGGGAATCCACTGCAAATGTAAAAATAATAGATTTGAGAGCCCTAAAAGGATGGAGATTTACTCACTGTGGAAATATTAGGGAGAAAGTGGGAGTGGGAGGTTCCCATGGCTCAGCATTGCTTGCCTGGGAGCTTCAAAAGCCGCCTGAAGGCCAAGGAGATGCTGGGGAATGGGAGCAGGAGGGAAGGTTGCCTCCGAGCAGCATGGAAAGGCAGCTGCGACTGTTCCACTGAGCACTGATCTTCCACTGCTGGTGGATGTGCCTGGACCTAGGAGCATTTCAGGGTCTTTCTCAAGCTAAAGAGAGGAGGACTAGGTGGACAGAGAGCTTTCATCAACCAGAAGATGTGCTCCTTATTAACCCCTTGGAGATGAAGGTCCAGGGTGATGCTGATCCTCAGCCAGTCGGAAGGGACATGCTGAAACGTGGGTACGAAAGAGGGATGCTGCTTGATGTTGGACAAGGTGAACAGTGTCCAGTTCTTCTGGGTATGTTGAGACCACGTCCCCTCTTTACAAGTGACTCTTCCCAGAACAGAAGACTCTTCCCACCTCTCTTCCCCAGCTCAGATGCGTCAGCCCCAGGGCTTGAGGATTTCTAGCCCATGACTCGGTTCGAAGTGCGGAGGCCCCTCTGAGGCTACAGGTACCATGGGCTCTGCAGGGGTACAGCCACCTCTCCTTACAGTGCTGCCTTAGGAACACCTATTTTTCTTGGTTTTTGTGGTACTGACCCCACAGAGTGATTTTTATTTGGCTTTTTGTCCTGCTGGCTCCATCTGGAGCTGTTTCTTAGCCCCAGTTCTGTCTGCCTGGGAAGGGGGAGGCTGTGTCCCCTTGCCTGCTGCTATTCTTCCTCCTGATGCCCCTGCTCTGCCAGGACCAGCCATCTCCAGTGGCACATGCCACCCTGTACGTCCCATGTGCTGCTGTAGCCCTGTCCTGTCCTGCAGGGAATGGATCTGGTCCGTTCCCATTTACAGCAGTATCAGTTCAGAGTAAGACTGTTCATCCCAGTGCTGTCCTTTGGGGGAGCTGGATTCAACCCCTGGCAAGGAGGAAGAAAAATGAAAGGTGGCATTTAGAATGTATCAGTTTGAATGGGAAAAGAGCCCCAGGGCAGATTTCCTCCCATCTGTGGAACAATCTTGATGCACCAGGAGTTTGGGAGAGGACAGTACTCTACTGGTGTCAGGTAGTGCTCTTCCATCCTGACACCCACCAAGGCTTTGTTTTGAGACATTTATGAACTGTGTCAGCTTTCTGTCAACCCTGCAACCACTTGGCTTTGAAATCTGCAAGTTGCATGGGCTTGCGGTGCAAATTGGAGGGATTTTTCAGTGCGGGGACTCCAGTAACTGCTCCAACAACAGCACCATTGATGATGTGCCTCAGCTGAGGATGTCTCTGCTGATAAGCCTCATTTTGCAGAGCCAACACTGGAACGCTGACAACCACCAGCATGTCCAAAGTTGAATCTAGGTAAATTTAGTGCCAGGTGAGAGGTGGGTGACAGGGTCTCAGCTCAAGCTGAGCCTATGCACAGAAACTGCTGCAGGGAAAGAGCTCCCTTTCCTTGATGACAAGTTGCTTGAAGTGTTTGCACTCTCTGCTCCACATTAAATGATAGTAAGCAGGGTGCAGTCTGCTAAACCTTATTGTGATTGGTTGTTTTTCCAGTGGAAAATGGGGTTAAAATGGGTACAGGTCATGAAAGGAGGACCACAACCTTTAACTCTGTCCCAGTGCTACAGGTAAGTGCAAAGAGAGGTCTGTGGAGTGAGCAGAGCTCCCGCAAAAGAGCTAAAACACAACTGTGCTTGCAGCCAGCTGAGACCTCTGGCCACCAGTGGCCTGGGAGACAGAAGGAGGGAGAAGTGAGCTTTCCTATCAGCTGGGGAATAAATGGCAGTGAAGCCCATGGATAGGGGGGGTGGGATGCCAAACCAGCCTTTCTAGGGCTGCTGGTCAGACCCCTGACAAGCCCTGGGAGGCAGCGGCCAGCCCTGCAGCCTGCCAGTGAAGCTCTTCAGCTTTGACACGGCTTTTCAACAGCTCTGCAGCCCCCCCAGCCTCAGCCTGCTGCGCTGGTGGGCTGAGGGGCTGGAGGCATTTTCCCAGCACTCTAATCTAACAGCACCAGTGGGAATGTTTACAGCACGCTGCCACTTGAGGTCTTATCAGCCTCCCTCCCTATCTCCCACCGCCCTGACCTGATAAACAGAGGGGCTGGTGGCACCCGGAGGATGCGCCCAGAGCAGGGGATGCAGCTGGGGACTGGCCAAGCATAAAGTCATCAGGGCTGGGGTGCTTCTCCCAGTAGCTTCTCCATATTGATGAGGATGTGGTGGAGGGGAAGCTCCAGAGCAGACCCCTCCCCAAAGGATCGATGAGAGCAAAGGGTTGTACTTGAGAGCAACAAGCTACCAGGCCTGGGGCAAAAGGGACATCCCATGGAGAGGGGATGGGGTACGTTGTGGGAACAAGGCGTGAAAATCAGAGGCACACCAGAAAGAGCGGCTCCCCTGATTTAACGAGGTGGAGACTAACTGCTGACACCTGCATATCTTGGGCAGGTTTTCCCTAAATTAGCCTAATCAGCAGGGGTTAAAACGCAGCTCACGGGGGCTGTACCTTTCGGCTTTGTGATGGAGTGATGCCTCTGAACTGCAACAGCCCGGGAGTGCCTGCGATGTCCTGGATGCCGCATGGATGCTAAAGGTGCTTTCCCCCCTCCCCTTACCACCCTGCAGTGTTTACATTGAGCAGAAAAGTTCGAAAATACTTTAAAAAAATTTTTATTAAATCTTTATGAAAGGAAGATGCCCTGTCGTGTCCCTGCGGACAGACAAGCAGCCCCTGCGCATCCCCGACCGTCCCCCAGAAGCCGCCCCGGCCCCGGCCGGCTCCCAGCCGGTGTGGGACAAACCGCTATTGCCCTCTAGTGGCTCCGGGCCCGGGGAAGGACCGCTCCCGGCACCGGGGATGCTCGGGTCCTGCTCCCATTCCCTCCGGTCTCCTCCCCCGGCGTCCCGGGCCCGGCGTGGTGGGTGCGACCGCGCCCGGAGGTGGCTCAGCCACGCGGCGACGGCTCGTCCCTGGCACCCTGCATCTCATGTGGGCTGGTCCGTACAAGGAACAACTGGTTTGGGGTGGTTCCACCCCCCTCCCCCCCGGTTTAGTGTGAAACACACACGACTTGCACCCCCAGGTAGTGCTAATGTGCATTTACACCTCCCGCTGGGTTGCTTCCCAGTTTGGGGAAGGTTTTTCCCCAGTAAGGAGTTTTAGACTTGAGATTTTGGAATAATGGAAACAGGGGGGTTGTTTTAGAATGCTCCCTAGTTTTATTTAAAATGTGTATTAGCCCATTCACAATTGGAATCATAGAATGGTTTGGGTTGGAAGGGACCTTGAAGATCATCTAGTTCCAACCCCCTGCCATGGGCAGGGACACCTTCCCCTGGACCAGGTTGCTCCCAGCCCCATCCAACCTGGCCTTGAACAAGTGCTGCGTTTGGGTGGTGCACATCCAACAAACCCCATGTTGCTGGTGACAGTGTGGCTGAGAGAGGTGTAGCTGAGACGCTGTGGGAGCTGGGGCCTGGCTCTGCAGCATCGCTGCCTGAGCATCGCCCCAGCACGAGGAATGGAGGAAAGTGAGAGGCAAGCTCGGGGAATGGGGGGATATTTGTAAGGGGAATGGGCTTTGTGTAGCTCCTGAGGTTGGAGGGTCTGCCCTCCATGGAGGGCCTTGTGAAATGCAAGGGAGTGAGAGGAACTGGACAATCACAGTGTGTTTTCTGACTTTTTTTTTTTTTTAACATCCTGGAGAGAACTGGAGTGAGGAAGTCCTACTTCTAAAGTTATAGGGTCTGATTTTTCATCCCTTGGTCAGTGAACTCAATGAGACTAGGTCTGTATTCTGTGTTTTTCAAACAGAAATACAGAGAACCCATCTCCCCTCCAAGGCCCATCTTTCTTGTCCCGACTCCCACCTACAAGCAGCATCTCCCCAGGAGCCTCCAGCGCCCCCAGCCCAAGTACCTATGGGCTGCCCAAGCTCTTGCCCTCCAGACCTGCTCTTCCTCAGCAGTGCTGGGGCTGGGTGAGGTGCCCTCGCTGTTGGATGCCTCTCAAAGCCCACTTTGATGGTGTGCCAGCCCTCTGAGCATGGCCGAGGGCACCCCCTCCTGCTTGTCAATCCAGGTGGGGTCTGTTAGCTGAGCACAAAAGGGGCTGTGTGGCTGCTGTTTGCCCTCCAGGAGCTGGGAGGAAACTTGGCAAGGAGAAAAAAACCTTTAGAGGCTACTGGGAAGACCAAGATTTATGTTTAGCCACTCTTGAGAAGCGAATAAAGGGAAACTTGAGCGTGAGCAGGTATTGCAGAAGTGATGCAGGCACTTCATTTGCTGAGTGTCTATCTGAGGGCAGCAGCAAAGGCCATTTGTTTCCATGTATCCAAGAGGAGCATTTGTCTGTGGGTAATTGTAGTTCATGTCTTAACAAATGGCCTTTGTCACCTGAGGGAGGCTGATCTTGCTCAACTAAGGGAAGTATCTTTGGTTTCTGAGGTGGGGGGAAGGAGGTGGACTGGAAAAATCCCACCTTGGCCATGTCTTTTTAACCTGAATGTCTTTAACTTTAGATTATGGAGAACAGCAAGAAAATAAAATTTAAAAAAAGGTAAATAAAAATCTGAAAGAGAGAGGGTACAGTGCACGTATCTGCAAGTTGCAGCAGCCTGGAGAACAAAAAGGCTGCTGTTTGGAAATGGAAGCAGAATACAGTGAGCTTAAAGGCACAGCACATGGAAAAACTCTCTGCGAGCCCCATCGCCAGCGCTCCCCAAAGCAAGGAAGGCTCTACCCCTCCGACATTGTTCCAGGACTCAGGTAAGATGAACTTGACTGGAGATGAAAAGCCTTGTTGTGAATTTATTTTGTGCTCGTGTTTCTAAAGAGCTAGCTCATGGATTCTTCTAGGCTTTGTGGTTAAGGGCAGGCTCTCTCCAGCCAAGAAAAAAATAAATCTCCATCCTACCCGACCAAGCAGGGACTTGGTTAGGTAGGATGCAACCTCAGTAATTCCCTGCGGTCCTGGGAAATCTCCAGGATGGACTGGGCTGGAAGAGCAGCCTGCAGTTGTGTGTGCTGCCCAGGCTAGCACAGAACTGTCATTGAGCCGAGCGCGAGACTCGCGCTGCAGCGGGGCCTGCCAGCCAAACCATGAATCTCCGTTTACCTCTCGCTAATGCTCTTCTGGTGGTCCAGCTCTCAGAGCCTTATTGTGAGTGTTCCCAGCCAAAGGCACTTGCAGTTGTACGGTGAAGACTTAAGAGTGTCTTCTCTGGCATCACATGTGGGATTTCTCCTGCTTGCTTATGCTGTCCCTTAAATTCACCAGCATCTCAAGAATCACAGACTCATTTAGGTTTGAAAAGACCCTTAAGACCATGAAGTTCAACCAAGAAAGGATTTGGGCCCCTCATAATGAAGGGGGCTGTCTCCTGTGGGAAGACCCACAGCCTTCCAGAGAGGTCCCTTTGAGGCTGCTGTCTCTGAGTAGTTAGTCTTCAGCTTGATCTTGATTCTTTTGCAGGGTGGTAGGTCAGGAACCTCTCATCTGAAGAGCATTTGTGTGATGGAGTTGTGCAAAATTACTCTGAGCTTCATTCTGTGCTTAGCTGAGTGTTGATGTTCTCCAGAGTTACAGGACTGCACGCAGCCATAACCTCAGCCTTGTGTGCTCCAGAGAAAAGGCATCAGAGTCTGTCCATGGACTCAGCCCTTGGGGATGACCTAACTTCCCGGTATGCTGAAGGCAGTGGAGTGCTGGGAGCCAGAGCCAGTACAGCTGCTGGGAATGGCTGGATCCCTGTGAATGGCCTCCTGTTTGAGTCCCTGCAAGCACCAGAGAAGAGCTCATAATGACAAGCCCTTCTTGGCCACGGTGCAGCAGCTCTGGTTAAAGCATCCTGGAGTGCTGAGGGATTTTTGTGAGGCCATTCTGAATGTGGGTCCTGCGCCTCTTGTCCAGCCTTGCTGTCCAAGGAGAACATTGCCTGCAGACCTGCAAGTCACTCACTGACTACTGCTCTCCTGTCCCTTGGCAGTTGACCAAAAAGCCAGGATGTCTACATTTGACCCCTGCTTCCAGACATTTGGCTTCCTGTGTCAGATGCCCAGACTGATTGAAACTACAAAACAAATCCAGAATGACACCATTCCTTGGAAGAAAGCAGCTCATGCCTCAAGTTCTGTGTTCTCTCCTTTTTCCTCACCCACATCGTGGGTCTCCAGGAAGTCTTGTGAATGGGTATTTATAGACAGTGGGTAGTAGAAGGTGGAAGGATCCTGCCTCGGGACTTGCTTTTTGCAAGTCCTCAGGGCACTCTTGTGAGTCACCCCAGGGCTGAGCTTGTCCTTGAGGGTGTTTCTTGGCAGTGTCTGCAGGTGGGGTGAACCTTGCCCAGCTAAGGGGGGAAGCAGAGGAGCTCAGGACCGCAGAATTCATTCATGCACTTTCTGCAATGGCTCTGTGTGCAGAATAAGAGCAAAAACCACTTGTAAGAGCTCTGAAGGCGAGGATGGGTCCAAACGGAGCTAGCCCATCTGCAAGCCATTCTCAGGGAACTGCCTGCACAAACTAACTCTTGCCACCAAATGTCCATTTAATTTTATGGTCCTGCTCTATCCATCACGCCTAAAACATGGATATAGAGCCCATGTTTAAGTAATGAGATATGACAGGCTGTACATTTCTCGGCGATTATGGCATGTGTCATAAAGCAAAAAGCTGAAGGCAATAATCCCCGGGAAACACATTGCCCCGGGGTGTCTTGTTACTATTATGAAATAAAATTATAAATGAAAAAATAATGAAAACATTCAAGAACGTGTGCACTTGAGCCATAGGTATGGTAGAACTGTCAGGCAATCAAACCCCCAGCCCGAACTGTGAGGATCATTTATATCCAGCATAAACACCCACTCACCCACCCCACATGTGTTGCTGACAGCCTGGCCCTGGATGCTGTTATTGCTGCAACCAGGACCCTGAGAGAGGCAGCCTTTCTTTGGTAGCTTGAGGGGTTCACCTGTACTCTGCTGCTCACCAAGGGCTCATCACCTGGGGATGCTGTCCTCATTTCAAACCCTTGGAAACATTCAAGAGGTCTCACTCTAAACTCATTCAATAGGCAGTGTAATCTTTCTCCCCCACCCCGCGTTTAAGGTGGAGGTTCTTATGAACTATTCGAGTCTAGTTAAAATAGAAGAGACATTGTTAGCTCAAGGCAGCAGCTTTCTGTGGAGTCTGAGACGGTGTTATCTTAGAATGGAGTCACGGGGAAGCTGTCACTTGGATGTTCTTTGGTTCTGAACTCCAGCACTTTAATGAAGTTCCTGCTTCCCCTAATGTCCACGTGCCACATCTGGGGCTTGGTCTCCTTTTCCAGGTAGTGGCAAGATTTTTTTCAGAGAAGGTTTAGAACAACTAAAGGAGTTGCCTGAAAGCACAAGGGTATGACTCTCCTGGTTTGGTTTGATTTGTTCTTTTCCTTAACTATATATTTAACAATAGTTGTAGGGCATCACAGTTTTTGGAGGTTCCTGGTGCTGTATGAACGCACAGCAATAGGTCTGTCCTGGAGAACAAGAGAGGTGTGATGAGAAACAGCAGCAGAGTGGTGATGCCAACATTAGTCAGCTGCTTGGTGGGAGAGGGCTGGACTCGCCCCAGCTGAGGCTGGAGTCCTCAAACGGCATCGTGAGCCTGGTTGTGGTAAAGGGATGCAAGGTCATGTCTCCAACTGAGGGATGGAGAGTGGGAGTTGCTCTGGCACGATGTTGGTCCTCCCAGAGCAGCCCTGACTGCTGCTGCTATGAAGTCACTGGAGCATTTTTCCAAAACAGCTTCTCTTGGTGGTGCCATAAACCCAACAGTCAATAACAGAGTAAGAAGTTTACTCGCACGCCGTGATTCCATCAGGGAATGCCTCGGAGCTCTGCTCAGGGGTGAGTAATGCAGGAAGACCAGATTCGTGCCAATAAAAACTTTCACTATGTGCTCTGGATGAGAGAGACGTCATGTGAACAGACTTAATAGTGGTGTTGGCAGAAGATGAGGGGTGACTGCACCATCGTATTATGTCCTTTGTTTTTCTTGGTGGCTGAAACAGCAGCTGGGAAAAGCTGAAGCTCCCTAAGCTGGGTGACTGTGTAGTGCTATCATCAGATCAGTTCTCTGTCCCAAGAAAGAGTGGTAGAACATGGTGTGTAGTACTTGGTGGTCTTGAGATCTCACAGTCCCAATCAGAACAAAGAATGCACCCCCCCCCCCCAAAAAAAAAAAAAAAAAAGTTATTAGTCACGAAGGAAAACTATCTATAATATGACCGGGGTGGGGGGAAAGGGAGACTTCTTTTTTTTTTGCAGCTTTTTGCTGGACAGAGACTCCAGGGAAGTCACAGGATCTCCAACCTTGTAGATGTTTAAAGACTGACTGGACAAAGCCCTGAGCAACTCAGTCTGAATTCAGTGTGGACCTTGCTTTGAGCCGGAGGGTGGACTAGAGACCTCCCAGGGTTCCTTCTGAACTGCTGTGTTCTGTGATTCTGTAGAAATACTGTGCATTTTGGGGGACTTTAGGAGCAAAGTTGTCCTTTCATTTCTGTGAAATCTTATCCACGAGCAGACCCCTCGCACTAGGACAAGGGAAGAGTTGTTACATTTTTTTTTTTAATTTTTTTTTTTAAATCTCTTTTTCTCGGCTTCATTTGCACTAGATAAGGGATTGAAAACAGCACCATGAGCTTGCAGCCAGAGGTTTGTAGGAGGCCTTTCACCACCAGGCTTGTGACACTAATGCACGTTTCCCCCCGTGTGCGTGCGAGCTGTGACCCCACGCTTGCCCAGCCACCCGCTGGGTTGTCTGTGGCTGTGCAGATATCCAAACTATCTGTTTGGAACTCAAGACTATCTCCTGCCTTCTGCCCACTAGCTCCCACAGAAACAATCTTTAACAGGAGAAGATGTTGAGAAGCTACAGCACAATGGTATTTTTTTTTTCTTTTTTTTCCTCTTCTTTTTTCCCAAGCTTAAGAAAAACACACAACAAAGAGGATTTATTCTTTTTTTCCTTCCCATAGGTAACACCAAGGGTTGCCAAGTAAAGATGTTACTTTCTGAAGACCAAGATGTGCTGTCTAGCAGACCAGAAAGGTAAAATGTCTTTGATGTTCCATAGGATCCTGGATGCATTTGCAAATTTTATGGCTTTTTAAGGAGAATGTTTGTCACCAGTTCTGTTTTCTTGCCTTGCCAGAAGCTGAGTCTTTTCTATCGTCTTCCACAAGTTTTTGCTTAACAAATAACTCAAAAATGTGGATGGAAATGGGTGTCTTTTCTTCCTCCTTTCCTTCTGAAGGGGAAAAAAAGAATCTGAGGACTTGCAGTACATTGAGAGCTGTTTGCAAATTGCAACTTTTAGTTAGAAAACAACAAAATGAAAATTTTCACATTCTGAAAAGCAATTGGAAGTCAGCTTTTTTCATGCCCTAAAACTGGACAAAAGCAAACATGTTTGTTGGAAGTCTCAAATGCTTTTTGACAGTGTAATTTTTTTTTTTTTTTTGTTTGGTTTGGTTTTTAAATCCATTTGTCTAAATCAAATTCTGACATTTAAATATGAGAAAATATTTTGTTTGGACTTTTGTACACATATTTTAAATTTAACATCATAAAATACATGATGACATTTAATATGTAATAATATGTCATTAACTAGTTGAATATATTTTAAACAAAAAGATCCAACAAAACAATTGTCCAAAATGGAATTAAACTTTCCAGCACTGCCTCTGGAAAGTTGTGGTGAATGTTTTGACCCTCTTCAAAAATTTCTTAAAAATGGACAAGTCCTTGGAAAATGTTCTGATTTTGATCCAAATGTGGTTTTGGAAGGAAGGCCTCCATCAATAACTTTTTTGACCAACTGTTTTTGATCCGTGGCTTTCTAGTTCCACTTGGTACACAAAAATACTTTTTTTTTTTTCTGGTCATCTTCTAAAATTGAATTATCTCAGCCCCTCAGAAGGAAAGGCAAAATCATCTATTATCCTCATTTTACTGACCATGAAGCCAAGCTGTAGGGAAAGAGCTTGGCCAGCGCTTGCAGAGCAGGAATGCTGAAGGAGAAGCCAAGACTTAGAGGCCAACTCATCTCTTCTCCTGGTGTAGATCATACCCAGCTCCTCCACCACCAAACAGGGCATGTGGTCTGTGCTGGCCAGCGTGGATGGTGGGAGGGACTGTGGGAAGCCAACCTCTCCATTAAACCATCTTGGATGTCTGGTACTGTCTGCTTTGCTGTGCTGTACCCCGAATACACTGTGGTGTTTACACGCTGCAGCTGGTACTTGCTCACATCTTGGCTTGTTACTTCAACATGTTGCAGTTGCCCAGTCTGACTACCTTGGCAAGGTGCTGCACCACCAAACACTGTTGGTGTTCTCCAGTGCTCCATTTTCTGATTTTATTTTATTTTTTTCTGTAAAACTGGAAGTGGGGATGGGTGAGGGGAGGGTGTTCACTTGGAGAAAGCTCAGGGTTGAACAAAGGTTGTATCTCATCTCCTGAGGCTCTGCTTGATCTTGATGTTAGAAGAAGCTTTCTGCAAATAACATGACAATTGTCATCTGTCCCATCACAGTCAAGGTTTGTCCCATCGAGTTACCCTCAATAGATGTGCAGTTGGTTGGTTGTTAACCAGATTTCTGAGAATTAAAACACGTGCTTCTTTTTTTTTTTTTTTTTTAATGCGTCTGGTTTTACCTGGGGGGGAGTCTCTGTAGTACTTGTGAAGACTGAAGAGTGAATGAATAATCTCTGGTCTTGTATGTAGAAGTGTGAAAAACTGGTTCAAGGTGAAAGGGAACATTGGGAACATGATTGATTTGTTGTCCCCCCTCAACTCCTATTGAAAACATAAATAGCCTTGCAGAAGAGCACTGATAGATTTCCTTACTCGAAAAACAAGCTTTTAATATCCAAAATATTGATGTTTTCTATGCAAAAGTCATGTGCTGAAGAAAGGTGTTCCTCTAATGAGCCAGCTCTAGCTTGAAACTGGTAATGAACATAATCTTCACCAAAGTGTCTGACTGCAGTCACCTCTTCCAGTCTTTGCTATTTACAGTCAATCAGAGACGCATTGACCTTGGTGCACAAGGTCTTTTGACCTAAAACCCTGGTGGGGTTTTATAAGACAAGTGCCTGTTTTGCTCCTTGATGGAGTTGATATGGAGGTCTCAATAAGATCAGGTGAATTCATGTTTTTCTACTTTTTATTTTATTCTTGTCATTTTCCAATGCATTAAGCACCAGTCCCACTGCTAGTTCTGCAGCTTTGAGCTGTGTTGTCATTTGCAGCAATGGGTGGGAACCTGTCCCTTCCCAAACCTTCATTAGCCTGGTGTTGTGCTCAGGTGCATCTGACTCAACAGCTTCTAGAAATGTGCGTATCCAGGGCAGCTTTGTTGTTTCCTGTAGCAGTAATGATAACATAGTAATGAAAAAGTGACCCTCTAAAGAAATCCCTTATCTTTTCTGACAGCCACCCGCAGGAAGAACATTAATTTCCAACCTGTTTCTAAACATACTGACAGTGGGTGATTTGGGGAATGAGGGAAGCAATATGCTGGGTACTTGGTCATAAATGAGGAATTAATTGAACACTTTCTTTTAATTTCCCCTCTCCATTACCCAAGGCCGAACCAAACTTGCATCTCTTCGGCCAACAGTGTGCTTCCTGGTGGAGGAAAGGTGTGTGTGGTGATTCTTTTTCTCCCTTAGTTGGTGTTGCCATCACTTTCTGCTTGATTTGGATAGTTCTTAGCCAGTTCTTTGCTCTTCTCACACCAGCTCCTGCTTCTTGGTGTTCCTTTTGCAGGTATGGTAGAGCCAAGTGGAAGGTTTGGGTCACCGCATTTAGCAGAGCTTCTTCCAGTTAGTGATGTCTGTGTACAAGATGCTTTGCTGGTATCAGGTCCAGGTTGTGGCCATGTTTGGTCAGTGCTATGCCTTGTTATCAGCTGTCTGCATCCTGAGCAATACCTGGAGACCATAGGCTCTAGCAGCCCTGATTTAGGAGGGTAGGCTTTCCCATGTCATCCATCGTGTCCCTTCTTTCAGCTGTGGATGCTCCCAGTCTGGATCTTGGTATGACGTTGGAGAGATGCTGTGAACCTTGAGCTTGGTAGCAGGTAACTTGCAAGTTAAGCTCCTTTCCCCAGGGGAGGTGGCCAGGTACAGGAAAAGACCTTCTGCTGTGAAAGAATGAGCTTTTTTCTCACCACTTAGTGTCCCTGAGACTGGCAACCCCCAGCAGCAGAGCGACAGCCATGTTTCTGGCTTTGCCACATCTTTGTCCCCTGTGTACAAGGAAGAAACTCGAGACAAATGTAAACAAGCAATCTGGGGAGAAGCTCACCTGAAAATGATAGGGAAAAGGAGTTTGTGGCCAAAGAGAAATAGGAAAATGGCATGGACAGCTTAGGTCCGTTCCCCGCCACTGCTATTTCCTCACCTTCCCCCTTTTTTTCCCCCCTTATTGGTAAAAAGGACCCGTGGACAGCTCTGGCTCTCTCCCATGGTCTCCCTTTCCAGCTCAGATCTCTTTGCCCTCAGTACTGGGCTTTCCTGATGTGACTTCAAACACTTCTCCCAGACCAAAAAGTACCATCCCACAAACTGAGCACCAGACAGGATTTGATCCTAACTTTACTGCTGAGGAGATCCGTGGCCTGATGCTCACCATGCTGCTCTTGGTTTTCGGGAGCACGTGGGGCCAGCTGTCCAGTAACGTATTTTTCAGCGGAATAGGGGTTTACAGAGCTCTATCTTTGTGCAGACCTTTCTCTTTTTGTCTCTTCCCTCTCTTTCCCTGACCATTGCCTAGCCCCAATTACAGTCTGGGCGCTCTCAGAGGAGACAACGAGCACTTCAAATGCATCAAAAGCCCCGTTGCACGCTGTCCCACCAGCCCTACAAAGACGACATCTCCTGGACTTCTGCCCTAATGAGAGCAAATTTTTTGTCCAAACATTCGAAGCGAGGAGGTGCCTTCTCTTGCCACCCCCTGCCGGGATTAATATTATTATCCAGTTTGCTCTGCTTAGAAATTAAAACAAGGGCATTTGCCTCTTTTAATGAGAGGTGACAGTGGCTCCAGCACTTCAGAAGGGAATTAGGAAAGAAGGGATGGCTGCGGAGCCGTCTCCACAGAGTCTTATCCACCGGCCCTTCTGCCCCGGGCAGCGCGTGGGATCAAAGGCCACCTACCTGCTGCTGAGCACAAAATCCCCCCAGGACACCCCCTCCTGCCCTGTGCTGGAAATTACGGCTTTAAAGGGCAGCAGAACGCAGGGCTCCGCGTCCCCAGGGAGGATGGGGCAAGAAGCAAAGAGGGCCCTGTTGAGCTGCTGGGTGTCAGAGCTGGACCTGCTAAAGTGGGTTTTCTTCAAGTGCTAAATTTGTCCGGGTTTTGGCTTAGGACTTTGGAGGGGAGGAATGTAACCATGCTTCAGGCAAAAGGGATGGAAAGGCACAAATTGAAACGTCTTGGAGAGTACTTTTTATGTATATTTTTGATGAAAGGCTTTGAACCTCAAGTTTTCAATGGGACCTTTGACTTTAGATAAGTGTTTCAGAAAAGGGTTGTGTTTGGTTTTTTTTTTTCCCCTCCTCTCATTAGAAATACTCGCCAAAGGCTGCCCAGACTGATGGTCTTATCACTGAAAAATAGCGAGCTAAACCCATTCTTCTATCTGTCTTGGGATAGGTTTGATTAGAAACGTCAAAAAAATATGGGACAAAAATGTGAATTTTTAATCCCATTTTAAAGGACCTTTACCCATGCGTGAACTTTTCTTTTGAAGTGCTGCAGTCGGCTCTTCCCCAGTCTGCTTGGAGAAATGCCTCCTTCGAGGGGGAGATGGCTGGAGAGCCCAAACAAAGGCTTCTTGCTGAACCCTGAAAGCAGACAGCATTGATCATTACTCCAGAGCGCCGGCTCCTTATGCTGAGCTGGGCTGGGCACTGGGACATGACCAGTAAATCCATTTACTGGAATGCCAGGGAAATTGCTGGTGCTTTGGAGATGGAGAGGGGTGGTGGGAAGCAGACACATAACACAGACCTCAGGGTGTGCAAATAGATTGAACAAGGTGATAGCAGTGATTGCAGTGAATTTTCTTGGTGTTCTTTTGCTGTGCTGGAACAGGTTATAGCTGCCCTGAGAAAGCGGTGGGGAGGGAAAATAAGTGCCCATGCACAGATCACACAGAGGATGCTTTTTGTGCACCTCTGCTGTGGGGCTTCATAAGCCTCAGGATGCGTCCAAATGACTTCAGCCCAAATCCCACCCTGTCTCGTGTGACGGTGCCTTCCTCGGGGAGCACCCCAGATCAAAATTCACATTTTGGGGTTACTAGCACAAATCCATTTGGGGAGGCAGGATGTTTGCTGGAAGCAAATGGGAGAGAGCAGTTAATGGCTGTGTGGATTTTCCCCTTTCTCAAAGAGCTCAGAAGTGCTGGGTCAGTGGCTGGGGACTTGATGCTTATTGCTTGGTACTGGGAGTGAAGGGACAGCAAATAACATCTTTGGGACATTCACCACATCAGGAAAACATGAACAAATGTGTTGCAGTTAAAGCTCCGGGGAGGTGGTGGTGGGGAATCTCTTTTCCCTGCATCTCCACCACAGAGGAAAATTTCTACTCTTTTTTTTCTTTGATTAGAAAGCTGAAAATGAAGAATTTTTAGGTTTCTGAATGAGAGGTTTTCAGTTCAGTGGATATGTGTCATAGCTTAGGGAAAGCTGACACTCGTGGGAAGAACTCTGCCTGTGTTGGGGCTTAGCTCTGGAGCAGGGCAGGACCACGCGTGAGCAGCAGGCTGCCGCCAGCTAAGGGCAACATTAATGATCTGAACCCACTCGTCCATCTCCATCAGGGCTGAGGCTGCTGACAGCATGAGTGGAAGTGGCTGGGGCCATCATCCTTGCTGAGGGCTGGGGCAGGGGAAGCTGAGGAGCAACCCCTGGGGAGCAGAAATGCTGCAGCTCTCCAGGTACGCTCAATAAATAGCAAGCGATAAAACATCTGTCTCCATCAGGAAATCAATTAGATGTGAGGCCTTTGGGGTTGGCTGTTTTGTTTTGGTTTGGTTTTTTTTCCCTTTTCTTTCTTCCTTTCCCCTCCTCTTTTTCCACTTTTCAGGCAGATGTCTAAGGTGAGGGTTGTGGAAGCAATTGCTTCTTGAGGCGGTTGCTTTCCTGTTCCTGCCGTTCACAGCTAAAGTGCAGTGAAGCCCATTGCTCTGGGGCTTTGTGCTTCTTTGCCGTCCCCCCCCATCCGCTGGGAAGCTGGGTGGAGAGAGGCTGGAGCTGGGAGGGTTGCTGGGGTCGTGTGTTAGAGATGCTCGCAGCTAGAGGAGATGCATCAGCATTGCAGCCAGGCCCAGTCAACAAGACCCCGGGTGAGGTATTAGTGAGGTAGAAGAGGGTTTGGAAGCATTAGCTGCAGTGCATTTGCTCTGCATGTGGCTTTTCAGCTTGTTCAGAGATGAGGAGGGGCTGAGGAGGGGGTTAAATCCAGCTCTGATCAGGGCAAAACAGCAGGTTAGCTGCTGGTCCTGGGCTGGGAGTGAATGGGCAGCACAAGGTGTTTGGCAGTAAGAGACTAAGCAGTGGTTTGAGTGAGATGTGCTGGTTACTGGGGAGATGTAGGTCCCCTCTTGACCTATCAAAGCTTCCTCCTGGCCTCTCAGCCCAGCCCTGGAGCACTGGCTGGCTTCTCTGGGGCTTTTCCTCAGCTCCCACCTGCAGCTTTCCATAGCCGTCGCTCTGCCAGGGACTCCAGGACCTCAGCTCCCGTCCCCTCTCGGGCAAGGGCAGTGCATCTGTATTTTGGCAGTGATGCTATAACCACCCCACGCTCCTTCCCCAGCCCTTCTCCCCTCCTCACCTCTTGTTTACAAGTGTTTTTAGTCTCCCAGCTGATGCTGTGGTTTCCCTCGTACATTCGCAGCACCCACCCAAATTGCTCTGCTCAGTGCAGCAGGAACCACCCAAAACCACAGCGGGGGGTGTGGGGCTGGAACTGGAGCTCTCCCTCATCCTGAAACTTTCCAGACAGATTTAGCTCACAGGTATATGAATGAAGGTTTTGCAATTAACATGATGTGTCTGAAATAGCTCACCTTTTGGTTTGGTTTGGGTTTTTTTGCAGGCAGTACAGATGTTATAGAAACCTGAAGCCCTGAGCTCATCACACCTTGAGAGCATTCGCTTGCATCCTGGGTGAATTCACAACCACAGTAAATGGGTATTTGAAGTTCTGCTTTGCTCCTTACACTTTCCTGACTTGTTCCTTGTGCTTGCCTCATTTTACTGGAGTTTCAAAGTCCTTGAAAATTCTAACTTGTTGAAATAGTGCTGGGTTCATTTATTTAACTTAGGTTAAGGAGGATTTGTTGTTTCTGAGACATGCCCTGAATGATAGAAATAAAATCCAGTCCATAGAGCTGGAATAAATATTTCCGTATCTTTGCAGTTTTTTTTCCCTTGTCAGGATAATAAAAGCAAGATACTTGACAAATCGGGCTTGGTAGATTCAGCAGGGCTGGAGTATTTGGGAGCAGACCTGCCTTGGTTTTTGGAACCAAGGTTGAAGAAGGGACGACCCAGCTTTAAGGTACCAGCTTTGCAATCAAGTCTTTTTGTTGTTAACGTCCTCTTTGTCATTCGTCCTTCTCGGTGGTTTCTAACCTTGTCTCTTGTCTCACTCCTCACTTAACCCTCCTCAGGAGCAAAAAATTGCTCAACCCTTTCTGCTGCTGCTTGCAGAGCAACCTGAGCATGTGAGGAGGAGATGGCTTTGGCTTAGCTAAGGAGGGCCAAGCCTCTTTGTTCTGAGATCTATGTTCTGTGCAACAGTGGAGGTGAATTTAGGAGATCAAATGTTGCCATGGAATTGAATTTTCAAACACTTTGTGCTTTGAGAACATCAGAATATTTGGCAGTCTGTGCTTTAATGTCATATTTTTATAAGGCAAAAGCCACCAGAGTTAAAATGTTAGCTCCTAAATAGCTACTTTGCTAACCTAATTGTCAGCAAAAATGGCAATTCAGCCTGAAAAGTCATAACGAAGGAAAACGAAACAGTGAGGGCAAAGAGAAAGGCTGCTTGTCTGCCTGAACTAGAGCATTTTGCTGTTATTGGAAAGAAACAAATAAATATATCCTGGTAAAAATGTCACTGGCATTTCTGCAAAATATTGTGCCTTCTGCAAATCTGCTTTTTCTGCTGGTGACCTCTGACACCAGACAAGCAGCAGCCTCTTCCTGCTCCAGCAGAAAGTAAATGAGGGGGTGTTCAGTTTTGGGCCCCTCACTCCTAGAAGGACACTGAGGGGCTGGAGCATGGACAGAGAAGGGCAACATTGCTGGGGAAGGGTCTAGAGAACAAGTGTGGTGAGGAGCAGCTGAGGGACCTGGGCTTGTTCAGCCTGGAACAAAGGAGGCTCAGGGGAGACCTTCTGGCTCTGACAGCTCCTGACAGGAGGCTGGAGCCAGGGGGGGTCAGGCTCTGCTCCCAAGGAACAGGTAACAGGACAAGAGGAAAGAGCCTCAAGTTGCATCAGGGGAGGTTTTAGTTGGACACTAGGAACAATTCTTCCCCTCCAGGGTTGTCTAGGGCAGCGGTGGAGTCCCCATCCCTGGAGGGGTTTCAAAGTCATGGAGATGTGGTGCTGAGGGACATGGGTTAGTGGTGGACTTGGTAGTGCTGGGGGAACGGTTGGACTTGATGATCTGAAAGGCCCCTTCCAATCAAGATGATTCTGTGATTCTATACACACTACCTTGATGTGCGGAGAGGGAGAGACCTTGATATATCATCTGTCCCTTTGAACAATCTCAGGTCAGCCGGGCAGGTTCATTCATCTTCTCTCTGCGAAGGAAAGGAGCAAATACTCTCCAGTCTGGATTCCAGATGTCGTGGCAGTACCTGGGATGCAGAGATGGTGTGTCTCATCAGAATCCTTGGATCCGGAGAGCACTGGGTGCTCCTGCTAACAGAAGCCAGCAGCAGCACACACACGTGCATGGGCAGCCGTTGGCACATGGGTGGTGTGCACAGAGGGACCTGCTCCACCCTGGGAGCATCGGGGGCTGTGGTGCTGAGGGCGTCAGTCCCACCTCCTGGTGGGGTTACCACCCACCTGCCCAGCAGACATAACCAGCTGCATGCATGTGCCTGACCTGGGACCAAGGTAAAGTGTTATTTAAGTGATTTCTCTGACTGAATGGCTTCAGCTGATGGAGTTAACTTCATGGTGTGGTCATTAAGGCTCAGCTACCAAGAGATGCCTCAGCTGCTTTTAATCGTATGGACATCCCCTGAGCTCCCAGATGCCAGACGTGGGCTTATTACCCTGCAGGAACTTGTTAGGCTGTCAGTCCTAAATGCTCAAATATCCCAGGTGAACCACCTCCCATATTCATTTAATTATATATATATGTCTGAGTATAGATATATAGGGAGTCTTTCAGCTTGCAGGTTAAAATAAATGACTTGGAAAGGAATGGATGTAAGAAGATGTTTACTTTGCCTTTTGTTCTTTAACCATCACATATGGATTTGAAACCACGTGCAGACAAACAGTTTTAGGCTTCAGTAACAGGGGCTCATACATTTGCTGCTTGCGTGTCTGGTCCGGACGGGAGACGTGTCGAGCTGGTTAAAACATGCGGTTTTTTGCTCTGTTAACAGGTTTGATGTTAGGAAAGGAAACGTCGTTCTGGTTCATAATGTCAGTGAAGGCTTCGGGAAGGGGAGAAGAGGAAACTGGGAGCATTTGAACATCAGCTGGTTTGGTCAAGGTGGTATTTTTCATTCTCCTTTTTTTGACTTTATTTGGATTCTGAAATCAGCAGGAGGCAGCTCTGCAGTTCGGTTCAAGATGGAAAGCAAATGGAAATATTATCAATAGAAAGCTTCAGAATATCTTGGGTTAGGTTTTGTGTGTGTGTGCTTTAATCTGCATGTACATGATGTAAACTTTTACGACCTGTTTGTACAAAACACGTATCTGCAGCCGGTGAGCCCGTTGTGGCCAAAGCGCTGTGGTGTAGCTCACGTTCAGCTCAGCAGATCCCCAGGTCAGACCCCCAGAAGGAAAGATAGGGCCATAAGTTATGTTCCTACCTCTTGGCTATGTTTCCCCTTCGCCCCAAATTAGCTGAAAATACTGGAGGGGGCTTCTCCTGGGGCTTTTCTCCAGTTGCTTGTGAGCAGAGTCTCTGCCCAGGCTTGAACGCTTGAGGCATCGGTGCTCACCACTGCAGGGGCCAAGAGGTGCCCCCCGGCTCCTGCGGGGTCCTGAGGGCTGGCTGGAGAAAGGGGAGCTTGGAAACCAAGCACATTTTTTTAAAATTCGTTCCCTCCCAGCCCATCCTGTTTCAATCGCGCCAGCCCGACAATGTTGTTTCAGCCATCAGCTGCAAGACAAACCAGCTGGCCCCGTCCACCGGTGTGCGGAGGTGTGGAAAGTCCACTGGGGGATTAAGCTGGTCTTACCATCAGTCCTCACTTGTGAAAATACAACCTACTAAGTTTTCCTAGATGATGCAGTTTTCAATTGCTTTTGTTTGCTTTTCAGGCAGGTCTTAAATCAGGCTGTCAGTCAGCCTCCCTTCCTCCCCCCCTCGCCTCCAGGGCAGCTGCCAGGCACTTTCTAGGAGGACCTGTAATATCTTTCCTATTGCCATTTATTTATGGGGCTTTCCCTTCCTGCCGGTAGGAAGGGAGGTGCTGTGTCTTTCACTCTCTGCTGCTCGGAGCTCCCAAATTGCCACTGGCCCCAGGTACCCAGCAGCGATGCTGCGCTGGGCAAAGGGACAACGTCGACGGGAAGGACTGGGGGGGATGACCCTGCCCTGGTGCTCGGTGCCTGTACATCGTAACTCTGACCTGCTCTCCAGCTTTCTGCTTTCACATTTGTGTCACAGCAGATTCGGGAGGGTGGGGAGATGGTTATCGGTGTCCAACATCCCTCTCATGCCTCTCCTCATGTCTGTGATGAGGGATTTCCCGTGAGGTGGGAGAGGGTTTATCCGTTTCCTTCCTCTCCTCCCTTGGCTGTTACATCCATCTTCTTGGCCACAAAAGATATTGGCACAGGATCCCTGTGGGTAGAGCAGAGCTGAGGGCTGGTTAGAGCTCATTGCTAGAGTTTCCTACCCTGGCCAAAAAGGGTGCCATGATTTTTCGGAGGATGAAGTACTGGCTGAGATATGGAGGCAGCAGGTCTGCAAGGTGCAAGCCTGCGAGTTCGGTGGGAGTCGTCCGCTCGGCTCAGCCCCACGCTCCGTCCCACCCGGCGCATTTTATATATCTTTAGGTGCTTGAGTACGGTCCTGTCAACACATGGGAAGGAGGTGGTCCCATCTGCGTGTATGCAGCAAATCCAACACGTTGCAGGCAGAGATTGACTCTGCTTGACATAGTGAGCAGGTTACATTGCCCCGCGGCAAATATAACGCAGAGCTGTTCCACGTGTGTTCATCGGAGGTTGGTCCAGGATTTCTGACTGTCCGGAGCAAGCTCTGGCCCAGGTATCTGAGCATCAGATTACTGCTCCAAGTCATGGTGCGCAGGTCCTACTGGCAGAGGTGGCTGATCTCCAAGGACTTCTACGAATCTGGCCCAAATCTCGTAAGCAGCCGTGGCAGCATCTCTCCCCCCACCCCGGCCTCAATGTTCCAGGTGTTTTCTTCCGCCTTTGTCTCATAACACAATACACAAAGGACAGACCTCTTCCAGATATGGGAATCTGTGCGCCAAGTCCACTCCCAGCAGCCCACTAAATCCTACCCCTCCACCTAATTTAAATCGCAGCGGTTGTGCCTAGAGCAAGGTGGGGGAGGTTGCTGGGTTTGAATGTCACCTGGTTAATGAAGGCTCTGTGATACCTTTTCCCCCTGCACCTACAGCAAAAGTCAGGGGACGGAGGGGTTTTGATCAGCGCTCCTGGCTGAAGAAGCCGATTCCTCTGGCAAAGCTGCTGTGGCTGGTATAACACAGACCCGCTGTGCCGGCAGAGCTGGAATGACGTTAGCAGACAGGACTTGAAGCTCTCCCCAGCCTCCTGGGGCAGCATGGTGGCGAGCTGCTGGCAACTCTCTTCTCAGATAAGGAAGAAGGCAGAGGAAACTCAGAAGGCACGTGCCCATCTCGGAGTTTCTTGATCAGCTGAAAATTCTCGTAGCTACACATGGTGCTGGACAAAACTAAAGCTGGGATTGGTTTCTTCCATCAGTAGGGGAGAAAGAACATGGATCTAGGAGAGGCAGTGGCTTTGTTGCAAGCACCTCCAGGCTGAGAGCTTTGGCTTCATCTCTCTGCAGTGGTCAGAAGCACAAGGCACAGCTGCCACTGCCAGCAGGGGTGTTGGAACTCTGCCCATCCACCCTTGCAAGACGCCAGACGTGGTGCCAGGGCCCACCATGTGCTGCTTGATGGTGTGTCCTTCTCAGTGGTGTGATGCATGCTACGGTCTCTTGTCCCCACACGGTGTCTTGGGTGAGCTGCCAGTGAGCAATGCTCATTCAAATCCCCACCTTGAAGCCAACTGGGCATCTTCAGCCAGAATCAGGGGATGGTCGAAACCCACTAAGCTCTTCCTTCACCTTTCTCTTTTCAGCGCCAACAGCAACATTTTGGAGGTGGCCCCTTCCATGGCATGGAAGATGGAAATGTCCCTTTTTGTCAGGCAAGCAGGGTTTCTGCTCCTCTCGGCACAGCGACGCCGGCCGGGAGCGGCTGCACTGATGGTGAGCTCCGTACAGCTGCTCCTCTGGTATAAATCTGACCCGTGAGCTTACCCAATTCATTAGACACTGCCTGTTGAAAAGGCAGTAAATCAGCTAAAACCTCAGTCAGAACTGGCTTTGGCATGTTTTATGGTGGAATTAGAATAATGAATGAGGAGCTGGCTGTTTATGTTAGTTTTGGCTTGCAAGCTGAAGAAAAATTCTGGTGTTGAACTTCATGATAAACTCTCCACACCAGTGAGGTTGGAAACAACTCTTAAAAGCCTTGAGGGCCCAAGAAGGTGGGAGACTGGCACTGAATGAACTGATAAGAGATATGGGCACGTTTTGGGACATAGGGAAGGATGACACCTTGCTGTTGGAGGAGGTCTTCAAAGCTTGGACAGCTGCAGTCTTCTGCTCCTTGGGTTGGTCTCTACACCACATCCTGGAGGAGCAATGTAAATTAGCCAAACCTGCAAGTATCCAGCTATTTCCATGCTCTGACTAGCTTATAGCTAGCTGACTAGCTTCTACCTTGCTTGCATGCTCTGGAACTCCTTCACGCGTTGTGGTGGGTCACCCATCACATGGCTTTAGGTTTCTTTCCAGCTTTGCTCTAATATCGTTAGTGGAGCTCATCTGTATAAAATGGGCTTCATGCTCTGAATCAACAAAAGCTGCATGAACTGGAGTGAATTTTGCTGTAGTTTTCTCAAAGATTTAACATGGGCCTGGATGGCTCATGGTGGAGCTGATCCAGTTTTCTTCTGACTGAGGAAAGGTACTCTGGAGAACCTGATGAGTGGTTAATGGGACACATTCTGGATGGATGGATGGGGAGCAGTTGTGTATTAATAATATAATAATGCAGTTACAATGCATTACCTAGGATCCAGGTGTGCTGCAGCAAATTCCCCCTTTATTGACCACTCGGTGTCCAGGCAGCCCCTTTGAGGGTACTGGAAGGAGTGAGCACCTTGATGTGCTGAGGTCTCTCCACCCCACAACTCAGCAGGGCTCTCCAAAGAGCTGGCCTAACTCCCTTGGCTGAATCCAGGGTTTCATCTCCTGGTGGTCCTTTTCCCTCTGATGACTCTTGCTGCTTGGCTCAGAGGGGGACACTCCTTTCACCAATGTTTAGGACCCTTCTGTCACAATCCTTTTACCCCAGCCAGCAAATGCTGAGCAGACAGACCCAAATCTCTACGCTCCCACAGTTTTACCAGTGGTCAAAACTTGGCGGTGCTCATGGTCTCATTTTTGCTTCAACAGTTGCTTGACTTCTCTCCAAGGGCTGTAATGCCTTAATGTCACCTTTCCCGCAGAAGAACCCAGCCCACCTGACCTTGTCACTGTTCATCTTGTTGGTTTTGCTGGATTTTGGAGCTTTGCTTTCTCAAATCGTCTGCAAAGAATGTGCATGGTTCTGTCACGGGAAACTACTTGGAGTTGTGCAAAAGCCTCTTCCAGCAGGTGGGCTCTGAAGTGTAGTTTATAGAGGGAGCCTTCATATCTGTACCTGCTGCTGGACAGGCAGATGGAGGGCTCCTTAGAACATGGATTTTGAAGTGTTCTCTATCTGAATTCAAGCCACAAAATTTGTAAAGGGAGGAGACCTCTGTACGGTTTTCCACTGTGCTGCTGCTTCTGTAAGTAATGCTGTGCAAAGAGTCCAGGCTTGGACTCTGGATCACAGCAGTGATCACAAGATAGAAGGACGTGGTAGTTCTCTCCTGACCTGTGACATTACTATGGTCTTTGCACCCCTATTTTGTGATCAGGAGCATAAGGGCCATACCATCTCAGCTCTGATCCATCCCTTGACTGTCATCTCCAGATGAGGAAGTGCCCCAAGGGCTTAATCTGAACTTGCTTGGAGACAACTGATTTCAGAGGGCTGTGGATGAGGTCTGTTCCTGCAGGTTCAACCACAGCCAGTCGTTGTCAGTCGTGACTTTTTGTCTCCTAAGTTGTTTTGAGCTCAAATGGTGCATATGCTTGCTGGCAGGAGGAGCAGGGCTTGGAGGGAGAAGAACACAACGAGGCTTCTCTTCACGTTCTCGGTTGCCACCCCAAAGCCTGGGGCTCTCCCAGCATCCCCACAAGCCATCAGCCACCAGTGGATCTACCACATCTGTCTATCCCTTCTTTTCCTCCTTTCCTACCATCCACTGAACCTGACCACACTCAGTCCAAGTTTATCCTGGGCTTATTTTGGGGCTGGAGGAACCTTCCTGAGAGCTGGGCCCACGACTGCCTCCTGGTGGAGCTGCTCCCCCAGGGCAGCAGCCCTCCTTTATCTCTTTGAAGATTAGGGGCTTTAATGTGTCTTTAAAGTGAATTTCTCCCCCCTCTGTTTTATTATGATAATTGATGACCAGCAAACTTTTCTTTTCCTTTATCTCTTAAATATGTTTCTTTACCCCTAAAAATGCAATATTTCTTTTAACTGGGAATATGGATGGGTCTGTGTGTAGCAGGGCTGCCTTCGAATCATCTGTCAATTTGATCGCGCAAAGCCTCTGTTTTCAGCTGGCATCCAGCGCAGATTTCAAAGCTGTGACTCACCCCTTCTTGCAGAGTTTAGGACTGAAAGGGAAGGTAAAATAAACCAAATAATAATAATAAAAAAACCCCAACAAACCAAAATCAACATTCTCCAAGCAGTTAACTACTAAGTTTTCTTTCGCGAGGTCTCTGTACTGGGGAGTTTTTGTGTGTGTGGATTCAAAGCGTTGCAGGATTTCAGTAGTGAGGACTGCAAACTGAATGGTCACTCCTTGGAAAGAGGCAGTTGGAAGAAATAAAATGATGGTAAAGGAAAGTGTGGGAGGCCAAAATGCAATTTTTATTTTCTTTTTTATGGGGTTCAGGGCAGGAAAGGCAGGAAGGCACTTGAATTGGTTTATATATGGTAAAAATGTTGCATTTATGTGGAATGGATATATGCTTATGTAGCAAATGTGTGAAGCTGAAGCTCTTTCTCTCCACACGTGGCTGTGTACATAGGTAAATCAAATCTACTCTCAGACAGAAAAGATCTGTTGAACTGAAAACCAGAAATTCCCTTTTCTGTGAATACACAAATATGCCCTTTAAACAAAAAAAAGTTCCTCAATTTATATAATTCTACCAAAAAAGATCTTTTCTTCCCCATGCAGTGGGATTGCAGCCTGACAAACCACCCACTGGGAACCAGTCTGTATTTTCTGGACCTGAAGCACCGAGCCCCCGGGAGGTGACAGGCCACGGGGCTCCCGCTGCTGCCAGTGGCTCCTGTTACAGAATCTCAGGCTTTAACCGAGACAACTCTACAAATAGTGTCAAAAGACTACGCGTGTAGCAGCTCAAGGTTTCCTCTCTTGTCAGATATTTTTATGACACCTTATTGTATGCATCTTAAATCCACGTGTAGAGAAAGCAGGCATTAAAAAGGAACATTTGTAACCGACCGATGTGCGCCGGTGCCGTTTCTGGGTCGGTGGCGGGACGTTGCCAGTCTGTGGGATGCTACCAGTCAAGGGGACGTTCCCTGAAGGCAGTCCCCGCTGGGAGGTAGGGCAGGACTTGCTGCCTTGTGAGTGATGGTGGTAACTTCTAGCCCCACTTCATAGGACCGCAGAATGGTTTGGGCTGGAGAGGACCTCATGTAATCCCCCTGCCCTGCAGGGAGCAGGGGCATCTGCAACTAGAGCAGGTTGCTCATTGTTTTAAAACACTGCACTCCAGGACCAGGCAAACGCAACTCTCTGAAAGCTTGGCCCTGTTAGCTTTGGAGATGGGGGAAGGGGTGATGTTGCTGGCGAGTGTGTGGTGTGGGTCCCACAGTTGGTCTGTTCACCCAGCGTACTCTGAGGCTCCCACTGGGACCACCCTGCCCTGGGAGCACGTGGGACCTATCAAGGCAGAGTGACCTTGTGGTTAAATACCAGCTTGTAACACCCCCGGTGTTATCCGGAGAGGCTGCGTGTGGCAGCGGGGTGGTGGTGGAGCTGCGTTGTCAGGAGGTGGGTGGATCGCAGAGGCTCTTGTTGCACAGGTTCACACCTTTGCATCTGCACAACGCTTCTGCCTGGGCTGTAGTGGAGCCTGCGAGAGGCTCACGTTTTGCCCAGTGTAGTGGTCAAGTACATTGTCTATCACTCTAGCTTCAGGGTCGGGGCTTCGTTCCTTTACTTCTTGTTAATCTCGGCACTTATTTGGCGATGCCAAGCAAGCTGGGTTCGAGGTGATGGCTGCTGCAATGCTGGGAACACAACACACTTTTAAAACAAAATGTGCAAGCAGCTGCTGCTGGAAAGCACTTTATTATGTGAAGCAGGGAAGAACGGGGATTTGATGGTCATCCTTTGTAGTCAAGAGTAACACAGCAGCATAGGAGGGGGGTGAAGTGCATGGAGCTAGGTGCAGGAAGCACAGAGCCCACCTCTGTCTAATCTCATCTACTGAATTTACTTTTCCTTGCAGCAGCCAGTTTCTGTAATTAGCTCTTTCCGAAGTGCCAACCCTCTCCAAAGTGTTTTCTGTATTGACTTCTCCAGTCTCCTTTCTGGACATGTGTAGGAAGTGCTACCTGACCAACTCTGCTGGGTCTTTAGCCCACTGTTATCACATGAAATGGGCCACATTGATCTTTCCTTGGCTGTTTCATTGTCAAAGGTTGTCTGGTCAAGATTTGTTGACTATCTTCATGTCCAGAAAGACAAGATTCATCTCAGAAAACTTCAGAGTTAAGGTTGTTCTCCTGGCTCTCAGGGTCTGAGAACAGGAGCTTTGTGGTGACTCCAAGTTCTCTGGCTGCTACTGCCATGTGATAGTGAACTGGCTGTGCTGACATGATCCTCCACTGCTTGGTCCTCCTGCAGACACGATCTGCTCCTGGGAGAGTTGATGAAGATGGAAGGAGACAGTTTTAAAAGCAGAGTGTGAGCTACTCAGAGCTGGGGAAAAGCTCTAAGCAAAGTCCCCCTTGCCCAGCAACTCCCCCACTGCTATCGGGGGACTTTGGGGGCACCGCCAGCGGTAGCAACTGGCTGGGGCTGGATCTGAGCCTGTGAAGTGAGAGATGAAAAGCTGCATTACAGGTCCAGGGAGCCCACCCAGGGCCCTGCAGCCGGCCAAGTGCCAGGCATGAGGATGGATATGGGGGCCATTGAAAGACCTCATCCAGCGTATATTTGGTTTGTCTTGTGTGACACAGAGAACCTGAGTTATTATTTGATCCTGCTCTGAGTAATAACCAGATAAATGGGCCTGTGGATTTCCAAATAAACATTTTAATAAATGATGGGTGAATTAAAGGAGAGCTGCCCCCTCCCCTCCCCTGCTCCCAATATTAATGTTCAAATGAAGGCAGGCAGTGTCTAACAGAGCCCCGTGTACTGTAAATACATTTCTTGCACTGTCACACATAAACACTGGAGAGACGGAGATCAAAAGGTCTTGCTGTGCCGAGCAGAGCAGTGTGATGAAGTGAACATGTTGCTTTGTGGCTGGGGTGGGGTGATGGGACGCCTGAGAATAACAGACTGGCTGGAGACGTAGGAGCCCAGAAGGCCTGGGGGGCCTCAAAGGGGGAAAAAAAAAAAATCCCCACTAGCAGCAGGAAAAATAAATAATTCCGTTATCTCTGATGAATTTCTGCCTTTGATCTAGTTTTTCCTCTCCCTTGTGCTGCCTTTTCATTCCCTCTTCTCCCCCTGCCCCTCACAGCCCCCCCACCTCCCCCTCGGACACTTTCC
>JANIJG010019983.1:26042-36649 GCA_024611175.1 Megaceryle torquata | reverse complement strand
TTCCCTGGTTTGGTAACCAAGAGGTCAAATGAATGCTTATGCAAAGAAAGGGTCCCACTGCTTGTACTAGTGCTGTCCCAACAGCTGAAAAAGTGCTGATCATAGATGGAATCATTAGAGTTGGAGAGGACCTCTAGAATCGTCAAGTCCAACCTTCACCCTAACATCTATCTATCCACTAGACCATAGCCTCAAGTGCTACATCCACTTGTTTTTTAAACACCTCCAGGGATGATGACTCAACTACCTCCCTGGGCAGCCTGCTCCAATGCCTAACCACTCTCTCAAGAGAAGAATTTCTTCCTAATATCTAATCTAAAACTCCCCTGATGCAACTTGAGGCCATTTCCTCTCATTTTATCATTAGTAATTTGGGAGAAGAACCCTACCACACAGCAGAACATCAGGCACACATGTTTATTCTGCACACTTAAGTTAGATGTTCAAGATGTACTGTGTCGTGCATAGAGGATACAGACACTGAAGGGGTTTGATCTTCTTCCACTGCTGGAGTAAAGAGAACTCATTCTGAAAACAATTTGTTGTGAGTCAGCCACATGGAACAGCTGCAGGTGTGTGTTTTGGCCTTGATCAAGTATGAAGAGTCAAGGATTTATTTGAACTGATATGACCATATACAACTTTTAGAATGAGTTTGTTAACATCAGTCCAAAGCCACCATTTTTCACAGAGGAGCCTGTTATTCCTTGATAAGAAGTAGCCTCACATACCAATATTCCCTTGTACTGAATTTCTTCACAGCAGCGAATATGGTTAAATAGTATACTAATCTGAACAAAACCAGACTTTTATTTACAATCAACAGCTGCATCATGATCCAGTCCGTTCTTGATCATGGCATGAATTAATTGCAGTCTGCTGCAGTTGCATTCAGGTTTATACCACTGATTCTCTTCACCTCAGCCTAAGATGTGTGCCTTGAAAATAAAAAAACCTGAGAGATCCAAATGTGCATGAAAAACCCAGTCTCAGTATTGAAACAGCAAAGAGGAATAGGGTTCTTCATCCTCCCTTCCTCATTAGACTTAGAATAACTGCAAAAATAACAATTCAAGCCTGAAACTGTGTATGTCCTCAGCGCTTTGTAGGAAAATTAACTGCAAAGGTATCAATAAGACATCTGATTCTCTTTTTCTGTACTGAAGCCAGGATGGGTCTCCCAGTATAAAACAACAGGTGAGGATTGATTATACCAGCAATATGAAGGGCCACTCTTACAGCCAGGGATGGAGAGATCCCTGCAGGCATATCACTCCCTCAGCTTCCACCCTGAGCTGACTTGAAGGAAGAGCTGGAAGCTGCTGGGTTCTTAAGAGCCATCTGAGGATTCTGCAGATTCTGGAGACAGCAGCTATGGAGCAGCAGTGACTAATGTGGCATAGAGTCTGGCCACATTTCCTGAGTATGTTTTAGAATCCTGCAAACAGAAAATTACTTTGTTGTCTCTGTAATAAGTGAATTCTTAAAAGAAGATAAAGTTCTTAGGTTCTGCCTTGTGTAACAAGGATGAAAATCTGAAGAAATTTCCACTGAAGACAGCAATTAAACTGTTGAAAACTATTTGGACCTCAGTATCCTGTTTATTTCCAAGTTCACCAAGTCCTTGGGAATAAAGGAATTAGTTGTGAAAGGTGGTGGAAGGACAAGGCAATAGGTTAACTGATTGTTGACTGCTGCTGACTAATGGTTGTCGCTGGAGGAAATCTGCCTTTCATTTTCACTTGCTGTTACCTAGTGCTAAATGTGTATATCGACTTTTATATGGGAGAAAACTGCTAAATAATGTGCTTCTGTCTTTATTTTTCAGATATTATTATCCAGTATCCTCAATTCTTTGGCTACTCATACATCACCTTTGAACCACTGAAAAACTCCTATCAGACATTTCAAATTACTCTTGAATTCAGGGTAAGTTTAAGCAATTCTAAGCTCACATGGGAGCTTTAAATTTTATTGTCTTATTCTGATGCTGTGGACAATGGAACAGTAACTTAGCTTTGGTATAGCTTACAATGTAGTTGTGGTGAACCTATACATAACATTAATCTCCAAAGATCTAAAGATCTGATGACCTTCAATGAATACAAATTAAGTTGGTAAAATTAAGCTAAAATATGTGTATCTGTTATTGATAGGCAATGCAAGAGAGTATCCCTGGGACTAGTAATACTGGTATTGCAGACTAGCAGCACTGTACATTGGCAATGTTATAGCCTTGTGAATGAGCTACAGGTTGAAGGACACCTGGACTTTTTGTAAAGTACAGTTTGCAAGTGGCATGAAGTATCTTTGCTTGTAAGAAATCGTGATCATGTTGTACTTAACACAACACTGCCGCACTCTGCAGGATTTACACAGGCATAATTTTCAGCCTCTGAATTTTGGCACACTGGCTACTTATACATGCAAGATACTGGACTATTTAAACTATAGGTCTGAAGTGATGGGGTACATCCCACAGTGACTTGTTAATGCTGTCTGTGAACAGAACAAGTAGAGCTGCCTGTGAGGACAGTGGCCAAGCTCTCAGATGCACCCCTGCTCCCATGTTAGGCAGATTCATCACGCTCACAGCCTAGGTGCAAGACTGTCACTAGAACTGCAGCAGGCTGTTGCCTCATGTGGTGAGCTAACACTTCTCTGGCAATTTGTCAGCTTAAAATGAAAGATGGTTGTGGAAAGCCACAGAGTCAGCTGCTGTGCACATACAGAGAAATCCTGCCTGCACAGGTTGTTCAGCTTGAAAAGTGTCAGGCTCACTGAACACAGGAAGCAGGGTGGGTATTCATGTACAGTAAGTCTGATGTCTCTTAACTTAACAGGCTTGCTAGGACATCCTTCCTAGACTTATGCTCAGAGGTCTTACATGGGTCATGTCTGACAGTCTTTAATGCTTTCTGGCTTCTTTTTAGGTCAGATAGTACCATACTGTAAGTAGAAGAGATGTTCCTAAAACATTTAAGCATTAAGGCAATGATTTTCTAGGTTCTTCAAATGCAAGATACAAAACTGATCAACCAGTTTCTGATTCTGCAAGTTAAAAACTCCATCTGAAAAACACTGTCACTTTTATGGAGAAAAGTCCTCCAGGGCTGCTTGCATTTATCTATTACTGTGAGGCTTGGACTGATATTTCATATTGATGCAATGATTGCAGGCTGAATCAGAAGATGGCTTGCTACTATACTGTGGAGAAAATGAGCATGGTCGTGGTGATTTTATGTCACTGGCAATCATCCGTCGTAGTATCCAGTTCAGGTAAATGCTCCACCCTAAATCTGATGTGAAGAGAAGATGCCATTGCTGTCTCCTGGGACTGCTGTGTGTGGTCAATATCTGCTGTGTGTCCTCAACTTCTGCCCCTTGCACTGCACTAAATGGACAGTATTATTTCTTTTAACAGTTCTTCAATATTTATTTTCTCTCATCATTCTTTAGTGTGTGAATGTGCCATGTTGAACTCTTTTTACTCATACCTTGGTGTAAAGGCAAAACGATGAGTTTTCCTCAAGGCATTAGTCTGGGGCTCATTGCTATGTTATCAGAAATGCCAATGAGCCACTGCATTTTGCTATGCTTATGCTAGATCAGGCTGTGTATAGTCAATGTTTCTGCTTCACAGCAAAAGAACCTGCAGATAACATAGCAAAATAAATTATTTAATGCCAGCTGGGGTCCTGGAACTTCATCTTTTAACTCTTGTTTAGGTAAGAGTTGCAGGTTTATAAAATGATGATGGAGTGAGTTTCTTGCAGTCTCATAGATAGGAAGCATGTGAAAGAATATCTTAAGGACCTCCTTACCTGGGAGATTGAGTCCTCTCAAAGTGGGGAATAACAAAGTGGGTGATGTGCCTTAGTTGAATCTCTGTTCATCTGCACTGAACAGCAGTCAGAGAAAATGTCATGTCTTGTGGACATTGAGATCTACGGAGACTCTCCTTGTCAATCAGTACTGAGTTTCCTGTAGAACTGCAGAGTTACTAATGTAACACTACCTCTTACCAGGGAGATAGAAAAATTCCCAAGAGAAATTACTGTGATGGCAAGAACTCAGATTGCAATACCCTCCATCTTTTAATAGTTTTAGCCATTGGCAAGCTTTGCAATGCACTTGGTATGGTCAGAGAATGCAAAATCTCAATGGGATAAAGACATATAATGAAGTTTAAAACTTAGAATATATCATATGTAGACCTACTGTCTAGTTTTCATGTGGTCTCCTAATATGCAATATGCAACAGGTTGGTTCCCAGGCATAAAGGGAATATTTGGAGTCTAAAAACAACTTCCAGTTATTCGGTTACTCTTAGACTGTCACTTTGCCTCCAATGTCTGGTTCTCCCAGGTTCAACTGTGGCACAGGAGTTGCAGTCATAATAAGTGAAAACAAAATCAAGCTGGGGAACTGGCACAGTGTCACCTTGTTCAGAGATGGGATGAATGGCTGGCTCAGGATGGACAATGATGCTCCAGTGACAGGAAAATCTCAGGTAGGTAATCCTGCACCTGCAACCTCCAGCCTCTCTCAAGATTATGATGAACTTGTTTTCTTGCCAGCAAAAATCTGGTGAGATTTAAAAGGTATAATTATCAGTGTTGGGGCATTTTGTGATCAGTGTACAGATCATTCTTCCACATACGTAGTCTAGATACCACATAGCTAAATATCCCAGCACTGAATCCCTTCATAATTCCCTTGTTGTCCTCCATGCTTGCTCTGCCACCCTTCTGCTACACTTCGCTAATCTCTGATACAGGATGCTTGCTGTTAAAAGTTTGCCAGATTTTACAGCTGCTGTCCCCGATTCATTTATTTTTCAAGACTCCAAGAGCTGATGTGATTCCTCATCCAGAAAAAATAAATGCATATGTGTATATATTTCTGTATAGCATGCATATAGCCACACAAGGTTTGTATACAGAAGTGTAATTACATGTGTACTGTGGGCATGGATTTACGCACAATAATGGAGATAGGCATTCTGCCCTGACTTGTTAATGCCAACAATTTCAATGAGGCTGTTATAATAAAATGTAATACAGGAAGATGTCTTGACTTGCTCATCTGCTGCCAGGTCAGAAAAGAAGTGAAATTAAGGCACTGAAAAAAAAATGACAGTCACAAATTGTTTCCAGTATCTTTCCTTTTCCCTTTGATAGCCACTGAAAAGAAGTGACACCTTATTAGTTTACACTTTCATGTGCAGGCAATGATGGAAAAAAAATGCTACACATTGAGTTGTCATCAGCTGGAAATGGCAGAGGAAAAAAAATCACTGTCTGTCATACGTTGCTATGTGTTATCATTTATATGAGGCCACAAAAAAGGCAAATGAGAGTTTGAGCGACATATTTCTCTCAAAAAAGAGAGATAATGTTCAGTAGACAGTAATACCATTGCACAGCACTTTGGTAAGAAGTCATATGGCTATTCAGGGCTAAGATCACCCATGCCCCAGAAAGATGAAGTTAAAGAAGAAAATGTGCAGCAAAGGGCTAGGAGGAGGATTATGGTTCACAGAGCCTATTACGAGGAATGTTTGACAGTGGACACACATTTTTTAGCTGCAGCTACAGCAGAGAAAAGTTAATTGCTCTAGGTGCTGCTCTCCAGCAGAAGAACTTGCTGCTCCCGTAGTATTGTTGCTCCATTAAGTCCTTCTCATCCCTTCCTAGTTAGAAGGATCTGTATTAGTATTAACAGAGTGGTGGTGTTTTCTGACCTGTTCATTTTGACTTGAACAGTCTAGAGAGTGCCTACAAAGAGAAGTGGAGTTTGACATACAAAGGAGACAGGAAATGGCAAATGGTCGGAGGCAAGGTGAAGAGCTGTATGCCCACAGCCCTGACGTATGCCCACCATGCAACCCTGTGGACATCTGAACTCTTTTTAGGCACAGGCTGCACCTGAACTACTTTCCCCTGATGAAACAGATCCATGGAGTAAATTTAGCACTGGCAAAGCGAACAGAACCCTACTGAAGTTGTAATTTTATCAGCTTTTGCCTTTGTTTTCACTGCTGGTTTATGCCATTTTATCATTATTCAATACTAAGCACTTGCAGGGTTCTGTCCAAAAGACAATATCACATTGGTCTGTGTCTGCCAGTGCTTAGAGTTTAGAAGACATAAGATTGTCTCAAAAGTAAAGGAAGAAATTGCAGCAAAAGACAGATCACAATCAGAACATACTGATTTTTAAGTTTTTTATTGTGCTTTTAATAGTCCGTATTATCATGATGGATGTGGGTACAAAAAGTAATTTTAAATGGTAGACTGGAGGAATGATTAATAGAAAGGAATTACCAATGAACAACCTACATATACCCTGACACAATTGTTTGCGGAGAAAATAAAAACTGATTATACCCAGTATTGCTTAATTAGTTATCCTGTGTTATGTCTGTTCTACATCATGTCACGCTGTTTTCCCTTCAGGGCCAATATAGTAAAATTACGTTCCGGACTCCCTTCTACATTGGTGGTGCCCCCAGTGTGTACTGGCTGGTCAGAGCTACAGGCACCAACCGTGGATTTCAGGGCTGTGTTCAGTCACTCAGCATCAACGGAAATATAATTGATATAAGACCTTGGCCATTAGGGAAAGCTCTCAGTGGTGCTGATGTTGGTAAGTATAATGGTATGGGTCTCTAATCAGTGATAAAACAGGGTTAATTTTTCTTTTGCCTGGTGAAAAAAAATTGAGCAATGGTTGAGATTTTAGAGATGGATGGTGCAGTCTCTATTTTGGCACAGTGTTTCACTCTGTCTTTGCACACTGCTTTTGTTGGTTCTATAGTAGCACGGTTTATCACACTGTGTAAGTAAACGTCATTGTTCAGTAGAACAAAACCCCTTGTGGACACTTCTTCTGCACACTTCACAATAAGTAGCAAAACCAGTTCTCATGAGCCAATAGGAAACTCGGTGTTGCCAATAGAATTACAACTGTACCAATATTTGTGACATAATCTCTTAGGATGTCTCTTCATGTTCCTGAGTGACACAGACATATCGTTAGAAATCAATAGTATGTATGCTGTGTTTGTATTCAAAACACTATGGACCCAACAAAATGTGGTTTGCCTGAAGGCATTATTGCACTTGTCTAAAGCAACACAGGGATCGTTCAGACCCACAGAAGTGCTGTGGGCATTACAGAGGCCTATTCCCCATTAAACCTCATCACTGCTGAGACAAACAGGCTTTCCTGTTGGCCATCCATTGTTTTCCAGAGTCACAGTATGCTTTTTAAAAATCATGGAATAAATTCTTTCAACAGTTTTATTAAGTGGTGTTACATTACCTCCCCTTCACAAATTAAAAGATGGAAAAGTAGATGTTAATTAACTAGTCCTGTCATATTTATCCATGTCTATTTTATCCATGTAATGGGCACTTGGAAAAGTTACCGGGCAACAAAATACTTGGTCTAATGACCTCCCAGTCTAAACTGTTAAAAAGTAAGAGCAAACCCAAGTCAGAAAGCAAGTGGTTATGGCAGGAAATAGATCCCTTATCACTGAACTCTCCATGCCATGCTTCAGCCACAAAGTCATCATTCTTCTCTTCTATAGCTGTGCATTTGGCATCCCAAGAAGGAAGTGATTAATGAAAAACTTTTTAACAATTCCTCTGTATTCTCTAGATACCATGGCCCAACTTCCATGCAATATAGGGGAAGAACAGGGTTGCCCAAGAAATAGATGCTGAAAAGAATAAGACTTTGGAATCAGAGAGTAATTTCATGACAGAGTGAGAATCTGTGGAATTTAGATAGATAGATGAAAGCCCTGCTAAACTTCTCCAAGGCCTAATCTCTATTGCTTTTTGGGTTGCAGCTAGATTCATTCCCATCCATGAATGCTCCACATACTACTGCATTAACAATCAATATCAATGAAAATAAATGCTGGGTTCTGCCATGTGTGACTTGAAACTGAGTGATAGAGCCTTACTGTCCTTACGTGACTGCACACTTATATGAAACTGTACAAGGAGAGACTTGCAAACAGTATGCCATATAAGTTAAGCTCAAAATACAGAAATTGCAATTGAACTTTTCTAAGGTTTGCAGATGTTTTTTGCTACCCAGTCATTTGTTTATTTTCTATTGGCAGTGTATAAATCAGGAGTGCTGCTGTGGTACACAGACCATAGAATTGAGGGTGAAGTGCCCCTCTGCTACTTTTGATGACTGCAGCAGCAGTGCTTGTGGTTTGGAGTAGGCATTGCAGAACTCTGTACTCCTACTGCAGCTTCCCTTCTTCCTTATCTGGCACTTCAGCCAAGCAGATGCAGCCATCAGACCTGTAGTTTGCCTTTTCAGTGTAGTCACCTATGCTGGTCTGAAGGCTGTGATAAGTCACTGAGTCTTTGTGAGAGCAGCCTGTCCTTAAATACATAAACTGCTCCAGTTCAAGCTGTTCCTCAAACCACTGAGCCTGTGACTTGTCCCATTATTGCTATCTTCCTTGTCCTTTTCTGTTTCTGAAAGACTTTGTTTAACCATGATCTGTTTGAACATGCTGCCAGCATTGACTAACAGTGCAGCAGATGCAGTAAAGATGAGTGGTGTCTTAGTTTTTGCTTTGTGTCTCAAACTTGATACAACTTGATCCTTGTTTACCCAAATGTATTGGCTCTGTTTCCTTGTCTGTAAAGCAGAGGTAGTGCTCCTCATTTCTGTCAGTGTCATGATAATTGATGACTATGTGAGGGATCTCAGAGACTCGATACCTGTTCTGCTCCAGTTCACCATGTTCATTACAGTGCAGCCCAGAAGGGGAAAAGATGTCTCAGTGAGCATTGTGAGCACTCCTGCTCCCACCACTGGGTGTGGGGCAGCCATTTGATTGTTTTCTTTCATGTAAAAGGAGAATCTGTTCCCTTCTGAGGTATTTGTATGTTTTGCTTGTGCTCCTAGGGTTAGCAATGGAGCCCTGCATTGTGACTGCTGTAATCAGACCTTCCCTCCTACAGTGAAAAATGGACCTAGCAGGAGATTTGTATATGTGCAATACAAGACAAGTCCTTAGTTGGTCAAGGAGTTGTACTGGATGACCCAAGAATTATTACTGCCTCTGTCCTGAGTCCACCACAGAGAGCAGAGTAATCAGGATGAACCAGCATATCAGCCATTTACATCTGCATTCTTCTCTGTGCTTTCTCTTTGGCTATGGGATGGGAAATCAAATTGTAAAGCTGGAGCTGTACCAACACAAGTACTTTGTTGAAGATTTGGAGAGTCCTGGTCTGGAAACTGTCTTTACAGTCAGAGTGCTGTATTTAAATAAAACAAAAAGGGCATATCCCCTTCTTGCTGTGTTTTTGCTAGACTTCTTTCAGTCATCACAGGTAGCAAAACTTTCCTCCAGCATTTATTGTCAAAGCTTCCTCATGACACCTGTGTCATCTCAGAGATGATATTTCAATATGCCTTAAAATAACCATGGAATTTTTAGTTTGTCCTAAACACTTTTCCCCTCCAAGTGATGTGCTTAATTTGTACACCACAAATGTCTTATTTGGGCTTTCTCAATGTATAAGATCAATTACAGGGAGACTTATTTAATTAGAAACTGAAATAAAGGAGAAAGTAAACAAAATCAACAAGAATTTCCATCAGATGTACATTTGATCATTGCATCATCTAACTTTATGGATAATAGTTGTAAGAAGTAAATGAGTAACTTATAAGTTCTACAACAATTTCAGCTTAATTGCAGCAAAATTATCTCCTTGTTATTTTAGTTGATGTGCCATAGCATAGCATAAATGCTTCTCAAAAAGCCCATATACTGATGATATGGATCCCTTTCAGTGCAGACAAGAGGGCTGATGACCTCATTTTAGTTAATAAGATTAGTTGATGATTAACACCTTCCACAAATATCATGGCGTGAATTTACAGTGAACAAAGAAGCTCTTATGGTAAGTGAAATTAAACAAGCCACAGTGCTTGTAAACAATCTAAAGAGATTGCTATTTTATGAGAAAATAAAGATAGGAACTAAAGCAGAAGAAAAGTAATCTAGAGAAAGATTGAAATCTACAACTGCCATTGTTTGGTAGTAAGGGCTAATTTTTGCATTTTTATGTCACTTGCTGGTCTGGTTCTAAAAAAGTGCTATGAATCAAGTTACCTTGTATAAATTGCATGCCCTTTTACAAATTGTTGAAGAATCTAGTCAGGAGACCAAATTGTATTGGTTAGTAGCAATGATCAACAGCCAAATAAATCTTCTCTGACAAACTGATAAATCAATGTTCTGTCTCTGTGTTTAGGTGAGTGTAGCAGTGGCATCTGTGATGAGGCTTCCTGCATCAACAGTGGTACCTGCACTGCAAGCAGAGCGGATTCATACATTTGCCTTTGCCCCCTTGGATTTAAAGGTCATCATTGCGAAGAAGGTGGGAGGATGCTGGGCTGCTTTTATTTCTTTTCATGTGTTATTTAGTGTTCAGTGTGTTTTTCACATGATGATGTCCAAGGAGGTCTTATGCTATTACACTGATAGAACAAAGTACTGGTTACTTCATCTTTCTAAAATCACACAGTGAAACCCTCCCCCACCATTCTCC
>JANIJG010019983.1:11993-25942 GCA_024611175.1 Megaceryle torquata | reverse complement strand
ACCATTCTCCTTGGGGCTACATCCACAACCTACATAATCAGTGATTCCCAAACCTCTTTGCTTATTTAAACTAACTATAATTAAGCATCTCAAACTTTCCTTTCAGAAGTTGAAATAATATACCACATATAATATACCGCTCCCCAGCTACACATTAACTCTGAAAAAAATCTCCACTTTTCTCCTACAACCAGTGTCCATTGTATATTCTGGAGTGCAAAGGTCCCAATATCAATTTCCTGCTGAAATTTTCCTTCTGAAATGACAGTGATACCAGTAGTCAAATGCATACACTATTATTTTCTGTGCTGCAAAACTTTTCATGCCACCACCCATTGTGTACATGCTTGCTACTTTGAAAAACACTGTGGTGAATCACTAAAGAAGAAGAGCAGAAAGCTTTATAGTACAAATACATCCCTGGAAAAGGAAGGGATTAAGGAGGGAAGCAATGTTGGCTAGGGTAAAAAGTATTTTTAATTTGGAAGATTAATTTTTTAGGTCATTTTTCTTAATGTAAGATTTAAATACCTAACAGAGGGAACTGATTCAGGTTGGTAGGAGTTAATCCCTTACCTTTGAGCCTCAGGTAACCTGCCTATATATTCTCTATTTCCAGCGCTCACCTTGGCCATACCTCAGTTCAACGAGACCTTAAGTTCTTTTGCTAGCACACCCTGGCCCTTGGAACCACAGAATTACCTTTCCTTCATGGAGTTTGAGATGACGTTTCGTCCAGATTTAGAGACTGGTGTCCTTTTGTACAGCTATGACACAGACAGCAAGGACTTCCTCTCCATTAACATGGTGGCTGGTTATGTGGAGTTCAGGTTTGACTGTGGCTCAGGAACAGCTGTTATCAGGTAAAACAGCTTTGTTTATGTTTCCTTTCCAACAGTGCTGCAATGCTGATCCAGGAGAGGAATGCACCAGAAAGAGTAATAGTTTATAATGAGGTGTGGGAGCCTGTCAACCTCTAGTGCTTACTTCATGTAAAGCACAGAAGCACTAGAACTGTTTTTAAGGGGATGGGATTTTCTTCCTACATAAGTTTATGTTTCAAAGCTTTATTATCAGTGTTACCATGTCATGCTACCATCTTACTCCAGGTAATAGTTTTGTTTCTGTATGGTGTTGCAGAGATTCCATTCGTGCCTCCATGACATTGTACTATATCTAATTAGGGGATCTATAAATGTTTTATGCATATACTTTCTAGCTTCAGGATTGCACAATATTGGCACTTGTGAACATCCTCGTCCCTGGTCTTCAGTTCCAGGAAGTAAGTACTGGGCTGGAGATGTCACAAGAAGATACACTTTCAGGCCCACTCTTTCCTCATAGTACTATTTCTGGGGTGATCTGAGGCTAATATCCAATTTACATAACTTACGCACTCTAAAAGATAAATGTATGCTTTAAATGAGTCACTGTGGCTCCCAGACAGAGACAGACTGTGTGAGAATGATTTATTGGATCCTAAATTTAATGTCTAAGATATGAGCAATGAAATGCCTCAAAAAAGGCTGCTCTCTCTCTGTGTACCTGAGTGCCCAGTCTCTGGGCAGCTGTTCCCTGGGCTCTTCTGAAAATGCAGTGGGCTGAACAGAGACACTCAGTACCTTGACTGTGGTTCAAGAGGTTGCCAGTTGGGCCAGACTGACCTAATATTTAGAAATAATCTACATAAATCTTATGCAAAATGTGTACACTGCTTGCAAGTATTGCATAGTATATGTTTCATGTAGATAGACATCAGGAATTTTGGATATACTGCAAGTAGGACAAATGTACTGATTTTCCACTGAATGAGAACTCAAGCAAACAAACCCATTCAGATGACAAAGTAAGAAATGAAATTTCAAGGGAGCAAATGCAAAATAATGCACAACCCTAACAATGCACATCTGTGGCCATACAGTTAGAATTGTCAGACAGAGAAGGATCCTGGAGTCATTATGGATAGTTCTGTGAAAGCAATAGTTGAGACAGAGGCAAATACAGAAATGTATGTACAATGCAGAGAATTATTTGGAATAGAATAAAGATCAATGCCTTTGAAAAAATACACAATGCAACTTTGAAAAGCAGCTGCTATTATGGCTGTTTCATTTCAGAGGAAATCAAGAAAATTAAAAAAGAAGAGTAGCGTTGGTACCCAGAGGAGGGAAGGAAACAGCTTTCACAAATACAGAAGGATGCTTCAACCTGAAAGAGTTTTTTAAAGATTTTTAAATTGTGAATGATATGGAGATAGATAAAGTGTGATTATTCTGTATTTTTGCAATATGGAAAATGAGAAGGAGTCCAGTGAAAAGCCAAAGCATAAAATAGCAAGCAAAGAAAGACTTTTTTTTAAGGCAGCACATAAGTTGTGGAAACTAATTGTCACAGCATGTTACAGATGACAGAGCTATAAATAGGTTCAACCCCCCAACATTAGACAAATTTGAAGAAAGGGCTATTGAGGGAGATCAAACACTATGATGCAGCCTCTGACTCAGGAAATGGCTAAATGACAAGTTGCCAGAAGCCAGGAGGATATATCAATGGAAGAATCACTGCATACTTGTCCTGTTCTTTTCTCTTGCTGAAAAGTGTCAGAAATAGATGATGTCAGAGACCTTTTCTCCAACTCAAAAATGGCCCCTCTTACAACAGCCTTCAATCTTTTTCTGATTACAGCTTATTCCTATTACTGGCAACAGTAAGACATTATAGTAGACCTATTTTTTTCCACCCAAGAACATTGTAGTGCTTCAAAACACCATAAACTAAAGTTGTAAAATGTGCTTGTAAAATGTGGTAAGAGCCACAAGCACATGCCTAGGAGTGGAAATGGCCCCTTTCAATTGGAAAGCAGAAGAGCAAGCAGGACATCAGCTAGAACCTGGGTTAAGTGCATTGGGGAAGCAGAATGTGGTGAGACCTCTGGGTAATGGGGGAGACTCATGAGACTGGCAGGCTTCATTGATAATTGTCAGGATGTCTTGTTCAGCTCCTTTTTCTAGATAATGTATGCAACTCACACCCTGTCATCAGCTCTGGTGGTGATTAAATAAGATAGATTCCCTATTTTTTGCACCTGCTTAGTTAATATCCACTTAAAAGTCTGCCTTGATATTCATCATACTGCTTCACACCTACCATTTGTCCTGAATGGGGATATAACTCTAGTATCCTCACTATCTCTTTCATAGAATCAGGCTTTTAAATATTATAATATAATCAGAACACAATCATAATGTCTTTAAAGATGAGGCAAGCTCATTTATATACGACAGCAGCAGCAGTAGTAAAGCTGATGCTGGTGAAGCTGGTGTTTTGCCTGAAATGTCCTGGGCTGGAGGCAGCACAGTGTGTGCAGGGGGCTAGAGCGGGGAGCAGGGATGCTGAGGGAACAAGCAGATGCAGAACCTAAGCTATTCACCAAGATGTCTCAGAGGAGATTTTGTTGTCCCCTGGGATTTCTCTTGGCCAGGCATTCACAGGATCAAGATATTCACCATCAGGTTTATTTTTTAAGGTTTGGTTTATGTGGAGAAAAGTAATTCTTAACCCCACAGCACATGAAGAGCTGGAAGTGTTCAAATGCATGCAGAAAATGTTACCAAACTAATACTTGTTTCAAAAAGTCTGTGAATCCAAGAAACAGCTTGCAACTCTGAAGTGATGACTCTGCAAGGCTTAGTCATCCCTACTTGTAATTAAATCCAGTAAAGCAGGAAGATTAACAAGATGATGACCTAATTATCAGAGGAGATAAAATGTATATATTGCCACTTACTAGGTAGCCAAACCTATCTGATGACTTTTTGTGTCTATAGAGACTTCTTCGAGGCAATTAAATTCTCTTACCTATTGATTTACCCAAGGTAACAACCCTAAATGCTACTGCATAAGAAAAAGGACATTGCTCAGTGATACCTTTTTATGGAGGTTTTCTGAACCAAATATCAATGTAATATTGACAACATTGTCCAAATACATGAAAATGGGCTTTAAGAAAATATGAAAGAGAAAAATAGATACAACAAAAAGATTCCAGAGCTCATGTTGATTGTTCAAAAAAAAAAAAAAAAAAAATCACATTTTCAAAATTTTATACCTTCTTTTAATTGGCATTTGGATCACTATTGACGCAGTATTTCAAATCACATTTTTTTCAGTTCTTTTATCTTAAGTATTTTTTTCTTTTTTAAATTAAGTAGCCTGAAATTGCAATATTATTTCATCTTGTATTTTTCAACTGAAAGCTAGAAAGTATTCCAGTGTCATGATAGATAAGATGGTTTCTGATTTTTCCAGCTTGACCAATGATTCAAACACAAGTTTTTATTGTTTCTAGAGTAAAGGCTGCAAGATAACATTTGGAAATAAAATGCTTTAGCCAGTGTAGTAAAATGTCATTTGAATACAAGATATAGAGTTCTGTAGAACTTGTGAAAGGGAATGTGGTTTTGTCCTGTATACAGGCTGCTCTTCATATTTCTCCTGAGCTTGTAAAGATTGTATGAATAGTTTTTAAATGCTTCCTTTGAGACTGGTGAATACTTTGTACAACTGGGGATTATCGTTCTAGCCAGGATGCATGTGTGTGTGCACATGTGTGTATACGTGTCACTGTAATAGGCTGCATAAATAGAGCTGATAAGCCAACACAAAGTAGTTCTCTTTTAAAACGGGACAAAGAATGTGAGACTAGACTGACCATTAAGTGGGAAGCTTTATCTCTAGGCTTATGTCATTGTGAAATGAGGATGTTCAGCTAAGACAACATTATAAATGACTGAGCAGAAAAATTAGCTCAGAAGTAGATGAAATGCATGCCAATTATAGAAATACCTGATTTATAACTAAAAGTAGAGTGCTTATTGTTTGATGTAGGAACATGCTCTTATTTTACCTTAGTGATGTGGCTCAAAATTATGTTACTAGTTTATAAGGAAAAAAAACTCAGTGATTTATTTTTATCTTTTTATTTAGAAAATCATCCTAGAGGACTTGACTTTTTAACATCACAACAATATTTGAGAATATCAGGGAGGCAGTAGTGTAAAAATGCTTGAAAGTTTTCTTCCTCTTGAAACAGGAGTGAAGAACCTGTCAGTCTGGGTCAATGGCATGAGTTGCGAGTGTCTCGCACAGCAAAGAATGGTATCCTACAAGTGGACAAACAAAAGCCAGTGGAAGGCATGGCAGAGGTGAGTTTGTCATGAATATGGCTGTTAGACTATAAAATGATAATGTGGTAAACTACACAGACTGCTCTTAAAGCACATACAGGCTTAAGAAATTATACGTTAGGGCCACATTTTCTCAAGCCCCAAAGTGGACATTTGCACGTGAAGTCTTTCCTCTGGGGACAGGGATACTTACAAAAGCAGCTGAAATCTCAGTCTTCCCTGCTCTTGCCGTGTAACTGGACTCATATTTTAGTGTGTGAAATGAATCATCTGAAGAAGGATGATACTGAAAATTCCATGCACAAAGTCCTGTTTTTACCTCTCTGTGAATATTGTACAGGAAAAGCAGGCCAAAAGATAATTGTTGCTTTGCCTTGTCCTTGCAAAAGTAATTTTCAGGACACAGTAAGGTCTGTAATACTCAGCTGATGAGTTTTATTATTCCCTCATCAAGAGGTCATAGTGAGTCAAGTTTGTAATAAGGTGCAATTTTGCCTGTACTGAGCAGGGTATTCACCCTAAACACTCAAATACATGAGGCTAGAACTGCTTGGAAAATCAGCTGTTATCCTTTCCTAGTGGAAAGAGTGGACAGAATACCAGACTCCAGATCATGTTGGCAGAAGAATCTGTAGGTTTTTGTGAAAACTGGGAGACAATTTATAGATTAGACTTTTCTTGAAAAATGAAAATAAATTGAAATTCCAGTTGTCTCTGTCAAGTAACAGATTGAGTGGGAAACTTTCAAGAAGAGCAGTCAAGACTTCTTTAAACAGATAGGTCAAGATGAAGACTAATTTTTTTTCTCTTTTAAGTGCTGCAGTGCAGCTGCAGGGAGAGGTTGGCTGGAACCTGCCGACAAAGAAACCACAGTAGTTTCTGCAGGACTGGAATTACACAGTTATCTTGTCCTTAGCTGTTGAACATCTTTCAGTTCACTCTAGGACCCTAGTCCAATCACCTATCCTGAGAAACTGCTCTGGTAACTAATGCAAATTCAATGTTTCTTTCATTTAGACCTGTATCTTCTTATGGATTATCTTCTTAGACATTGGATACATTAAATTAGTCTCCATTGCATGGACTTTGCTCTGATTTTAACTTTAGGAAACTCATTCTGGTTCTAGATGTACATTTGTGTACCTCAAGTCATTGCAAATAGAGCTTGATGTGCAGCCAGAAATCACAAGTCAGGATCTTTTCTTTTCTTCCTTCAGTATACCATTTTGAAATAATTGACATTTTTCAGCTAGTTCTGACCAGATTAAAGCACAGTCAGTAGAGAGTGTCCTACAGTGGCTTTCTTGAGATATTTTTTACAAAGAAATATAATTAACAGAAGGAAAGAGGCATTAAAGTAAGCTATACAATCGAATGTAGGCTAATCTGAAGATACAAGCACAGTTTCGTCTACTTTAGTAAAATGTTATTCTTATGTTTCTTTCAGGGGGCTTTCACACAAATTAAGTGCAGCTCTGATATATTTATTGGCGGAGTCCCTAGTTATGATGCTGTGAAGAAGAACTCTGGGATCCTCAGACCCTTCAGTGGGAGCATCCAGAAGGTATGTGCCCAGAGAAAGACACTGGCATTTATTTCTGTCTCATCCAGTCCACACTTTCGGTGGAAACCTGCCTTTACATTGGCAATAGCAAAAATAATCCAAGAATTCACCTCAGGAGCTCACCACAGTGTGTTTGAATACATATTTCAAAGTGAAAAGTCATTCTATCTTTAATAGCCAGTAAGTATTACCACTGCCAGTCTCCCTCTTAATTTCCATACTGAACTAGTAAGTTGCCGGTAGCCATATGGCATCAAGCTCAGAATGATGCACAGAGCTACATCAAGATTAAAGTCCTAAGTGTGCCCTGCAGCATCATATATAAATAAACAGAAGAAATGTCAAACAGTTCAATGTTTGCACACTGGGGCAGCTAAATGTCTGGTGTGACCAGTATAGTAATGAGTGAAAAAGAAGGTGCAAATTAAAGTGGATCCCAGTCCAGCTAATGTATTCTTATACCACACAGCAATGGCACATCTCACTGCTGCCTACCACTCTTACAATTTCATATGAGGCACATGAATAGAAGAGGTCTTTATCATAGTTGGCAGACATCAGGGATGATGTTTCAGTAGGGTCAGCTATGCATGGGTGCTGTTCTCTTCCAAAAAATGAATCTGTAAATTCATAATGAGTCCTAATAAATAATCAAAAGAAAACTCAAACTGAACTAACATTTGCTTTACCTAGGCATACCTAAAATAATTTGGACAATGCTGGAGGGTTGGCCCTGAATCATCAGGTTTTAAATGAGTGAATTACTGCATCAGATTTACTTAACAAATGAAAAACTCTAATATAACAATTGATCGAGGGCAGAAAGGTAATTGCAATTCAGTGGAAATGGTTTAATCACTTGGTCCAACATTTTTCACTAACTTTCTCAGCTAGGAAATTATTTTCTCCTTTGTCTAGGAGAAAACATAAACTTCAAGAAAAGTGGGGAATATGTAATATTGATGGGAACGGGTCAGTCATATGAACATCATTAGAAAGGTGAGCTTGGATAACTACAGGGAATTTTGGAGTGCAAGAAAGGGATCCTGGGAGCAAATAATACAGGTCACACTTAGAAGGTGAAGGGCTTGTACCCTACAGTATAGAGACCCTAATAATGATTGGGAACTGCTGAATGTGAGTCCTTAACTTCTGTGATGTCGTTAAGAAGGTGCATTTGCCTTCTGAAAGGCCTGAATAGGATGTCAGGGAAGGGTATATTGCCTGCCTTTTGGGCACAAAAGGACTATTAGTTTTACACATAGAATTTTGCAGAACTGTATAGAAATAAAGCTACAAACATCACCAAGTACTGGAAAACATGCTTTGTATAGACAAAGACCTAAGATCTCAATCTATGTAGTTTACTCAGGTAAGGTTAAGAAGTGACTTTATTGTGGTCTGCTAGTTCCTACATGATGGTGAGATTTCTTTGACTTCCTGTCTCTGAAATGATGCAGAAAAAGGCATGTCAAGAAACAATGTCTGGAAGATGAAGATGAGTTTAAACACAGAAATAAGACACGTGTAAGAGTAGTGGCTTGTTGGCCTCTGGAACAACATAGACAGAGGTTAGACAGAAGCTGAAATGGTGGTGGAGTCTTCACTGTTCATCTTTATGACAGTACTGGATGCTTTTATGCTGTTGGAATTGTTTTGTGCTGGTTCAAAGAGTATATATACTTGATGCAAACCCTGCTCGCAGTAGGACCACCTAAGGTGCATCATCTGAGTTATGCAGGAGTCAGAGTAACTATTTACTAATCTCACTTCTGTCCTTAAAATCTACTTATATGTGAAAATGGATGTCTTATTTTGATGTTGCTGACATTGGACATCTTACCCACATGTAATCTCTCTGCCAAGATATCAGATGAGATCATACAAACATGAATTTGTATTAGACAACATAAATTGCTGACACATTGGAAGACTGCAACGTTTAACAATTCTCTTCAGTTAATATACAAACAGTTTTATGAAGTCATTATTTATGTTTTTCATTCATCTTAACTCTTGCTTCTTTTGAGCAAGATGCAAGATACTAGAAAGCAATAGAAAATCTGAAAATCAAGCTGTTCTGCTTAGTATTTCTGTTGTCAACACTCATTTCCTGAGGGGTTTCCTGATCTCAGAAATGCTTTTCCTCAGACGTGCTCATCTAATTTTACTGTCCTAGCTCATGGCTCAGCTACAAAGCATTGCGCCACTGTTCAGACACAAGACTGCTAAGTTCCACACAGCTTCACTGCAAATGGGAGTTCTCTAAGGCTGTGTCACAAAACACAAAAGAAATTAATCTCCAGTGGGTGAGAGTGAGCAACAGAATGAATTGGACTTCTGTGACTGGCAAACACACATTAAAAGAAATCAGGTTTCTGACAATTTTTGAGGGTTATATTTCTTTGAAGTCTTTCAGATAAGTCTTCTGACTAGCAGACAGTACTTGGAATTTTGAAATTTTTAGCATGATTTTTTTTTTTCTTTTAAACACATAGATTATCTTGAATGATCGGGCAATTGATGTGAAACGGGATTTCACTTTTGCAATCAACCTAGAGAATGCTGCCCACCCCTGTGTGAGCTCACCATGTGCAAATGGAGGCACCTGTGTTCCCAAGAAGGACAGTTATGAATGTGACTGTCCCCTGGGCTTCGATGGCCAACACTGTCAAAAAGGTAACAATGGCTACATTTCAATCCAGAGGAGCAGAGTTGATCACAGAAATAAGAGAGATTTAGCACCTACAACTACCTTTGTAGACATCCCTTGAAATAGAAACACTGGAGGCCAGAGCTCCCTTTACACCATTGCATATTCCATATACCCAGAAAAGAATTTGTTTTGTTAGTTAAGAACATGGTAACAGTTATCCTAGCACAGAGCTATGATCCATAGATAGCAGCATAGTTATCTGGTTGCTTGTTGGTGAACAACACTGAACACTTCATAAACCTCCTTAATTATGCAGTCCTATACAAAGGGGGATTTCCTGCCAACGTCCTCCAGCCAGTGATTATGTTACATCCTGAAGCATGAGCAGTCATAACCCTTGTATTTTTATCCTCCCTAGGGCTCACAACAAATGCTGTTCTCATATGTAGAAAGGTCTAGTCCTTTTTCAGACACTGACTACTCTAATGGTAATTTCATCATCTGCACAAACCTTACCTTGATACGGAAATGGAGACCACCAAGGAGGAGAACCTGCCCAGATGCATGTCATTCTTCTTTCCAGAAGAATAGCCACTGTAATAGTTCAAACCTTAGGTTTAGGAGTGTTCAGATTGGATGTAGTATTTAAAGACTTGTGCTTTGAGTTACTCCACTAGATGGAGATGTTTCCCTTCTGTCGGGTTTGAGCTTGAAAAATTCCTAAGGGAAGGTTTTGAAACACAACAAACGCAGTTCAAAGGAGCTGAGTGACATTATTGTCTTCACCCAGTCCTTCATTTCTCGCAAGCACAGACTTCAGAGTAGTGGGCCTGGTTAAACTGTGATTAATGGATTGACCTATTCTTCCAAAGACAGACAGTATCTTAGAACAAAAACATTTTATTAAAATACAATGCAAGAAACCCCTTTGCTTACCTTGTTGTGGTCTAAATAATCAATAGAGCAACATCACTTATCCTGGTTTCTTTGTGAGGAGGAGGGAGCATTGTGATTTTGTCTTTCTAGCTATGTCTAGGGTGCTAAGCTCCTGACTTCAAGATGGTACCTGCAGCAGTACTGAGGTCTCCAGAGGGAGGCAAGGCAAGTGAATGCTCTGCAGCTTGGTCATGTGACAGCCTGCCTGTTCAGTGAGCTCCTGTGCTTTGCTCAGGCCACATCTCCTCACCACTTGCCTGATTATGACCTCTGCTAAGCCCTGAGAGCAGTGTGCTGTGCTGACCACCGCTGCAACTGCCCAGTGGCATGGGCAGCACTGCTGCTTACTCGGCTGGCGTGCCACCGCACTCCTCTTTGTCATAACCTGAATAGGTGTCCAGGCTTTCAGAGATAGTCAGAAGTGCCTTGTGCCTTTGGCTTAGGCTGGATACTGGGTTTTGCTTCCTATAGGAATCCAATCTCAGTTCATGTTTAAGAGTGTTCAAAAGCACCAGTCACCTTTCTTCTGTTCCTGATGCCTGTAGCTGCAGTTCAGGTGTCTTTCAACCCCCCTGCATTTATGCAGCCTCAGCTGCTACCAAAAATGCAAGTTGTTGCTGATAGATGTGCAGAGCATGGAGGTACTTCCTGAAACTTTACAACATCCTTAATGAACTTGGAGCAGATTTCGTAAAATAGTTCTTTCTTGTGTCTCTTTAGTGGGTATAGACACAGATAAGGAAGGATGCACATGTGTGTCTACTTCTCTTTCAGCATGAGGTTTGGGTTAGTGCACTCAGCTGCTACATGAGAGGTTGAAGGTGCAGTCTCTATCCTGCTTGGTGATGGGCTGCTGTAACCCCGTGGCCTGAAAAAAACAAAGTGCTTGTGAGGGTCTGTACCTCATTCTCCAAAATAATATGTGCCACTTATAAAATAACTTAAATGATGCTGTTGTGAGGTGTATGAGATACTGATTCATACCATAATGGATCATTTGTCAAGGATTCAGTAGAGTTTCTGCTAGCATTGCTGGGTTTTATATCTTCTGTTCAAGCTGCAGGGAGCATATTTTTATACTTAATTGTAAGGTGGAGTAGAATGACAAACTGTTGCTGTTCCCTGAGTAAACCATGGTGAGTGACTGGGATTTGAAAACTAGGACAGTCAGAGGTGTTTGGTGTTGGTCCTACCTGTCTGCACTTTTACGTGTTTTGAATAGTCAGATATAAAAAAGTACTTGAGGAAAACAATAATAAAAGAGTGCTACCTTCATAGGTGATTGTAGTTTCTTTCACTGCAAATGGGAATCAGGGATCACAGATTTGTAGAAAGGTGGGCATGAAATTGGATGAAGCGAGACTTTTATGCTACAGAAAAAGAAAATGAGTGTTCTTGTTTTGTTTTGTGCTGACTCACTGCAGAATGTGGAAGTTACTGCCTAAACAGTAAGTACTACAAATGATGTGAAAACTGCTCTGTCATTGTGCATCTGTGTCTGCTCCAGCAAGCTAGATGCTGTATTTCCATTAAGACTGGCAAGCTTCTGTCAATAAGCCAAAATATTTTCTGGAGTTATATAGTACTTTGTTAAATATTGTGTTGTTGATATTTTAAAATGCATCCAGAGCATCTTCCAAGTGCAGACCAATGGCAGTAGAGCTGTGCCCTGTATGTACAAAGCAGCAGGGACAGGCAGCCAGCTGACTGCTTTGTAGGGGTAGGTATTGCTTCAGGCTGTCTTGCTGTTCTGAGCTCACTCCCACTTGCCATGAGAGCTCTAGTGCCTCTCTGCCAAATCATGATGAGCAGAGAGTGAAGGTATTTCATCCTAGACCTCCTTACTGGTCCTATTCCTTTCCAGTTGCAAAGATCCTGCATGCGTCAAGGGTACTGCTAGAATTTACTTGGTTTTCTGCAGTCAGAATCAGTGCTGCAGGCAAAGATCATACAGAAAAGGAAGCAGAGATAAATGCCCATCAAGCTCCGTAGATTAAATCAGAGTCCTCGAGCAAGGGCAAAGGCTGCTGCATGGCATGGGCAGGCACCTCCCTGTGATGAAAGCAAGAGCAGCAGGGCTCTAGTGCCGGTGCAGGACATGACAGGGGAAGAAAGGCTCCTTTCATACTCTGCTGCCATCCACCATGGTCAGAGACAGCCCAGTGCAGAAAGCGTCAGACCTGGTGAGAAATGTCTGGCCAAGTGTAACACATCTTTTGCAATCTTGTAATGATGCTGACAGACTGCAAGCTGTGTACTGCTGTGGTGGTTTCTTTATACACATTAGGCAGCTTTCCTGATTTCTACCAAGAAAACACTATGGATGAAAACAGATGTTTGTCACTATCTGAAATTCTCAGTCTTGGCACTTAGAGCTAAATTTCATATTGCTGTTGTTGGCTGCCAGACTACACCAATTGTTGCATATCTGTGTTACAGTGTTCTCTTAAATCTCAGACAGCCTCTGCATTGCATAAAGAAAGCAGGCATCCATGCCCTGAAAAGCTTGAAATTTATATAGATGGGATTAGCTGTGGGTTAAAGGGATTAGTTCTCCAGAAGAAAATAAGATGAAGGCAGCTATTTTAAGAAATTTATAAAACTGGTTTATATTAATGCAGTCATGAGAAATCAGCAGCAACCTGTAGGATGCTCACTCAAAAGAAAATCTGTTCAGGCCAGTGTTCATATCATACCAAAGGCTGCGTATCAGGGGTGTTCAGTGATGTATATCCCACATCTGAGTTAACTTTGCCAAAGTCTTCTCCATGGACAGCATACACCAGCTCCAGTTCTGGTTGCAATGTGTGCTGTTGTCCCAGTGGCTGTACACCACAGCGGTATCAGGTGCTGTCCCTGGAGAAATGGGATATGCTGTGTGTAGGACACCAGTGAGCTCTGAGAAAAACACCCTCCAAAGCAGCATTACAGCATGTCAACTGTATGCATCAAGAGGCTTTGCAGCCTCTGTCATACAACCTTTAGTGTAGTCTCACTTGGTCCCAAAGAGATTAGGGCACCCTGGATGTCCTCCCTGGAGATAGCCTCTGCCTTCACTGCACCCCAGAGATGATACTTGAGCAGGCAGCAGCTGCTCTGTGCAAACTCACACACGCAGTTTGCCTATGCTGCCTCCCATCCTCACTTTGCAGGGGTGAGAGGTACCAGCATGCACTCTGTGCACATGATTCTCTATCAGGAGCCAAGTAGAGTAAGAGCAAAGGGTGTTTAATGCATAAGCTTTGGTAGGAGGGTGGCTTGAACCACATGGAGAATCAAGGAATGTGAAAACAGACAAAAATAATATTTGAAATATGTTGTCAGTACTTAGTATTTTCCTGCACTAAGATGTATGGTGTATCAATACATTAGGCCCATGTCAAAACGGGCTGTAAGTAGAGGGTCAACAGTTTAAACTATTTCAACTACTGCCCCTACATTTAGGTATGAACTGGTGGTGCCTTTTAGTAAAACAATATGAGTTCAGCTCAGTTGCCAGCAGCAAGGTACCTGCCAATGCGTGAGTAAATCTATAAAACAGTATTTTCTCTTTTTTTTTTTTTCCTTCCATTTCCATGTCAGCTGACACTGATTTCTGCTTTTTTAT